>JAXQQM020074721.1:0-11835 GCA_034641835.2 Pinus albicaulis | reverse complement strand
AGGCAGAGGGACCAGATCTGTGAATCCAGTCTGGAATTGTGTTATTTCTGGAGGGCAGCTTCAGTAGGGGATCTGGTGGTTCTTTTGAGAGTTTTCCTGTGATTGAAGGGTTCATCCTTTCATGGTGGAGGACCTTTGATCATATATGCATTAGATTTAAATTATTTCATCCTTCTATACTAATGTGCTTCAGTTTGTAGTGATTATTCAATCTTAGTGCTGAAGATCACCATTTGTGTTTGGGTGTATTCCTAGAAACCCTTCCCGGGTTCTCTTGGATTTGTATAAAGGAGACTAGATCTCAGTTTTTGGGTCATATTGATTAATATAACATCAGATATATTTGTCTCTACTATTTCTATGTATAAACCTTCATTAGACTGCGTTGTCTCTTTATGCAGTAATTTCATGTTACAGTATTTTTGGGGTTTCAACATTTTTGAGCTATACTAGGTGTGGGAGGCTCGTTTACCTCACCTAATTTGATTTGTTTCTGATCTACTCTTGGATTTAGATGGTATATTGTTAGATCTAAGGGATCCAAGTGTTAATTTCTATTTTTATAGCACATATTCTTGAAAATGCATTTTTCATGCATGCATTGCTGAGCATTCCCATTTTGGGATATTACAAATAATAGATTATAGAAAGGATTCATACCCTTCTATATATTGGATACAATATCCCTCATAAGAGGAAAAATCAGAAAGATATCAAGATTACAGTCATTGGTACTTAACTAGGGTCCTTGGTACATGGAATAAGATATTATGTGCTTTAATATTGATCAAAGGAAAATGATTAAAGGCATGAAAATTAGTAGAAACTTTTAATTTCCATGTACCTATTTTTGGTCAATTTATGAGCTTAATCTTCTCATGAAAACAATAAGCAAGCTATCATAGAATTTAGTTATGATCTGAGTATTTATGGAAGTGGGTTTTCTCTCCACATCATCATTTATAAATAGATACTATGAAAATATTTTCATTCATAACGATAGCCAAAGATCATTCTCAAGCCTATAGGAGAAGCAAAGGATGTGAATATAAATTTCAAAGGGGACATGCTTAGTTGAAAATTTAGTATGGCCATAAGCATAATGCAAGGATCCATTTAAAAGCGATCTACTAGTTGAGAAAAAAACCCTTGATGATGATCTTAAGAATGTTTTAAAACCCCTTCCAATGACTAAAGCCTCTCTGTTAGTGAAGGTAATAACAAAAAAGAACCCACTATATCCCATGATAGGTTCTCATTTCAACATCAACATATCTAAAAAATTATTTAATACAATGATCATGATTATGAATATGCTCTTTTTCTAGCCCTTTTTGTGTTGCAATTATTGTCTTGCACTCGTTACTAACTTATATTTCTAGTCACTAATATATGTTCCAAAAGCACAGAGAAGTTTCATCCCATGAAATTAATTTCATATGGAAAGAGAATTAGTTGGCACCCTTGAAGAGTGAATTGATGTGTTGATTGCAGATTCATGTAGTGACCAAATGTAGTGGCAAGCTCTGGATTCTACATGTGGTAAATGGGAACTTCTTTCATTTATGCCTCGTCCTTTGAAGACAATTTTTGGGTTTATTATGATTGATAAGATACTAATGGTAATTGTTGCATTGTTTAATGATGTCTAAATAGCCATGGCTTTAAGAGATGCATACAACTATCATCCAATATTAAATGGGTGGAGTTCTCTTAAAAAAAAGGAATGCCACACATTTTGAATTTGTTTTTTAAGTAGTTGATGGCCTTTTCTATGTATCTTTCTTGTGTTGAGGTATTCTACTGAAACCAAAATAAGAGGACATTAATAGAGACTCTACGATGTTGAAGATGGGGTTGTTTTGCTTATGGGATAGAAGGTAAGTTGTATGTCATGGGAAGCCATTCAAGTTTAACTATTGGGAATTCAAGGCATATCAATATTTGTGACCCTAAAAAGCATATGTGGAAATAAAAATAAAAAAATGGATTTTTTATGGTTTTGTTTTCTGCTAACCAACATCTCGCTTGTATGCCTTTACTTTAGTATTCTAAATGGAAAGTTATTGTTGTCTTTAGTATCATTTATGTATTTCAATATGTGCATCTTTAACTTATATGATGTTTGGAGTGGTCCCACCACCATCATCAGGTACTCAAGCTAAGAGGACCAGAAAATAGTGTTGGAGAGGATATATAGCGAGGAGACAATAATGTGACCATTAAATAAATATCAATATTAAAAATGATTATTAATAAGGCAATAATAACAATTATTATTATTATTATTTTTATTATTATTGATTTAAAAGCCAATTTAAAAATGATTAAAAAACATAATAATAGTAATATAATATGATTATGTATACATAATATTAAGGGCAACTTGCGGGGTATGTTAGAGCAAAGACACAAGACGAAGATATGGCAGAGGGACCATGTTAGAGCAAAGGCACAAGACGAACCTCCCGTCAGTTGCAGGGTATGTTATTTCTCTGCATTTCTGTTTATGTGTTTTTATATATCTATTCTGGACCCTCTTAACCTTTTTGCTGGAAGTTTTTCACCGGTGTTATCTTACATGGGAGGGTTCCAAGGCATCAAGATCTCTCATTGCTCTTGCGTTTGCAAACTCCAGAGCTTTATTGTCTCCTGTGTTTTCCACATTTGCATAATCCTTATATACAGATTAAACCAGAGGAAGTCTGTGGCACCCAAAATGGCAGCAAATGAAGGGTGGAGAGCCAATACTAATACTCACAAGATGACTCCAGAGGATGTAGAGAAGCTGGGGCTTCAGCAATCCAAGAAACCTCTGGGCAAACATCCAGGGACTACTCTGCACCAACGTGGAAGACTAGGCATATCCAAGTTTGGGACTATACCCTTGGCAATTGCAGGTTGTCTGGTCGTTGCAGGTGTGGGTGGAATGGCTCTTTACATTATGTCTAAGCCTGAGAAAAGTGCTGGCAAAAATTACAGTGGGAGCCACTGATTCCCGCTGAACTGCTATATTCTCTCATCAACACCAATAGTTAGTGGACTCTTATCTAGATTATCAGACCATCATCTCTTTCTTTAAATGTGGGCTCCTCTGTCATATTGTCTATGTAGTTCCTATCCCTGTAAGTAGACTATTTCTTGTCATCTGTAATGAATGAAAATGAATAACACAAAAATTCCTGTTACTGATTTGTTTGGAGATCTGTGGGACTTGGATTGGGTTAATTATTTGAGACAATTCATCATAATTAAGATTTACCATTTAACAAAAATATTTAGTATCTGGATGTCAAACATTTTCCCTTATATTTAGTACAATACTCTGGAATGTTACTTGATTCAAGGGCTTTTTTAGTTAACGATATTTACTGAATAGACTCTGTGAATTGATCTGTTTTTAGGTTTTTCTGCCCATCGTTTGAATGGCACATTCATAAGAAAATTTATATTGCTGTGGATTTTGTGTTATATTTGATTATGTCTGAAGGCTGCATATTCATAAGAAAATTTATATTGCTGTGGATTTTGTGTTATATTTGATTTTGATTCATTAATAGAACATTTGATTATGTCTGAAGGCTGCATATTATGCCTATGAAATGTTGAATCAGGGTTGGGCACAAATTTGTTTGTATAGGTAAGTTTCACGTTTGAATATAAGTTTCTTAGATTATAGCTGCAGGTCTGTAAATGGCTTTCAGTTTGGCAGGATCTAACATTTAACTAGATCTTTCCTTTCCTCTCATCTTGATCTTCAAACCTATTTATTGAACTTTATGAAGAATTCATAATAATGTGATCCACTAATTGTATTCTCGAATTGTTGAGGTCGATGATAAAGGAGTTGGATCAGGGGCCAAGGATTTTGCGCTTTTACGTTTTCAATTTGGCTCCGGATGTTTGTATTTGATCAAATCACCTTCAAATCCATTGAAATTCACCTTCCAGTTGACTCCATCTGAATTAGGCAATCAACAGAACACAAATAGCCTTGAAACCCTTACATTACCAGGGTTAAATGCTATAAACGCTTACATCGCCTTGAATATTTCCTTGGGATTAGCATTGAGATGAAAATTTCTTAAAAATATTTACCACACGGAGAATGCAACCTGCAATCTGAACACCATGGATTATGCAGGGAAAATTCTTGAAAATTCCTGAAATTTTCCACCTCAACAAAGATGAGTTTCGACATTTAATGTGATCTCAATCTCAACACTTCCGGGATGAAATCCTTTTCAACACGGATTATGAAATGTCTATCTTGTCACTTCAGAAATCAATGTGGAAAATCCTTATGATGTACAAATTATGCAAAAGAATTCAAATACGCCCTCCTCTGGGACTGCTACCTGAGATTTTATTTGTGGATTTACATAATGTAGCCTTCATATAAATGCCAAGGCCATGATTGTGGTTTTGTGTTTGAATTCTTTTTTCACGAAAAACAAAACTATTAACATGCACGAAATTGTACAGAAACATGCACATGAATAGTTAAGTTTTCGTGAGAAAAGAATTCAAATACATAACCACTATCATAGCTTTGGGTGCCAACTGCCAACCCTCCTCTGGGACTTCAAAGCTCAATTGTGGATTTACATATAAATCCCTGATTTATATATGATGTAAAGTTTCTAAGAACTAATCAAATTTAAACAACAGTGCTTAGCAGTGTGTAGTGTTTAGATGTATATGCAGTTAGCTTTAGTGCAGGTTTAGATGCAGATGCAGTTAACAGTATTTAGCTTTAGCTTTAGTGCATGTTTAGATTTTGATGCAGTGAGATGGAGATGCAGTTAGCTTTAGTGCATGTTTAGATGCAGATGCAGTTAGGCTTAATTTAGTTCTTACATACAGTTAAGAAATAATAAAATTTAAATATTATTTAAATATGTAATATATTTAAGTGCTTACATGCAATTAAGAAATAAGTTAATTTTAACTTAGTGTAAGCTTATTTAAGTGTTTGCATATAGTTAAGAAGTAATAAAATTTAAATATTTTTCAAGAGTAAAATCAAAATTTAAGGAAATTCAAACAATCATTTTCCTATATAAAGTGCAATAAACTAATTTCAAGCTTAATACATGTTAATCATCATCACATAAAAAAAAGAAGTATATTAAACATTTTTAACCAATCTAAATAGAAACTATATAATATGATGTTTAAAAAAATATGTAATATAATGAAAAACAAAAAACAAAAAATATTGATATTAAGATATTTTATTCCCCCATAGGGACATGAATGACATTGATAAGGGTCCCTTAGGGGCTAAGCCCGCCACCTTAGCACATGATGGGAATTTATGATTAAGGAGAATTGACGTGGCTTCATTTTATCTAGATTTTACATAAATTGATTCCATATACCTCCATATCATGATAAACATTTCATTCAACTTGTGCTAAGAATAAATGAATAACAAAATTTAGACACCATTTTTAGAATAATGAAGATGAATTTGTGAAATGGCATAGGTTTTGTGTAGAACATCCCCAATTAGGTGACTCATGAGTGGATTCCCTACAAAATATGCGAATTGAGAGATACACATGGTTGTTTTAAGAGGTGTTTTTTGTTGCTACCATTCCCAAAGCATGTCCAAAATAAAACATTTAGTGAGCAAAGGAATCAGATCAAGTTAATTTAAGATATGTTTATGTTATAAAATTCATATTTAATAAGACATTGAGTTTTTTTTCCAACCAATATATACCAAAAAGAAACAAAGACAATATATTGTAATCTGTCCAAATTTTAGTTGTTCATATTTTGGGAATTGGTTTTAATTTTCCCCATTTCTCCTTGGTATCAATTTATGGATAGAGAATAGAGGAGGGAGTTGTAAAGGTTGTAAGAGAATATATATGTTTCCAATTTATATTCTCTATATTTCAAGGTTTTATCATGATCTAGGTGGCTCCAGACATGCTCAGAGGTCAAAGAGGGCTTATAATAGCTCAAAATTCAAAGTCGCCAAATTTCTCTCAAACTAGGACCAAATTGAAGTGCTCGTCACCCTCATTCCATCTGTGTGAATGACACTCCAATCTAAGCACGTATGAAGGAGATAGGGATAGTCAAATTTTTGGTCAAAGGGGGCATGCAAGCCAGGATTAATGGTCCTACAAATTAACTAAGACTTGGTTCACGTAAACTGGCCACCGAGATGGGCGAAATTGTTGCCTAGTTAATTTTTTGACTGACCCCTTATTTCAGAAAATTTGAAAAAGGCTGGGTGGTTATATTAAAATTTTATAAAAAAAAATAGGTTGGGACAAGCCTAAAGAACCCACCACCCCACAGTGCCCGTATTAAAAAAATGTTATGAATGTTGTGATAATGTATTATTCGTGAGATGCCTGTTTGACACTATGTTGAGGGATGATTGATATCACAATATTGTGATATTGTGAAATTTTTTGCCACATTATTGTGATATTGTATTAGCTTTTCATGTTGAAGGGAAGCCCTTCTTCTTAAGTGAGAGTTCCTAGAGGGAGAACGTCTCGTGGAGAGACAATATACTATGTTTAAGGGTATATGTCCTTGTTATGACAAAGAATATTCCATATACATCATCATCACTTACAACATTATATGAAGCGGCCTGCACTATCTTGACACCAGACCCAGAGATATAATCCACACTAGGTGAACTCCATTATCAAATAAGCCACTTCGACGGGGCAACCTCCAATACATTACATGAATCAACAATTCTTGGATGATACAAATGACAAAACCTCCTTTCTATATATAGGACTCCATGGGGCCCAATGTAATCCTAGTGGGGCCACAATGTAGTCCTAGCCGAGCTAACAATAATAATTTAAGGGCACAATAATAACAATATGGGGGTTATAGGGGTACAACAATAACAATAAGGGGGTTACACTAACAACAATAAGGGACTATACTAGTAATATAGGGACCTAACATGCTCTTCTCCTTCAAAAAAGTGTTATCCTCAATGCTTGAGTAGCTCCAGGTGGTTTTGTATAAAATTCTCATCCTCCCATGTAGAATCTTCAGTGGGTAAGTTGTTCCATTTTATGAGATACTTTGAAATTTATCGATTTCGTAGGTGTCCAGTTCTTGTTTTTGTGACTGCTTCAGGTTCCAATATGGTTTTTCCTTCCTCATCAAGTTTTGGCAATATTGTTTGAATTGGAAGTTTGTCCCCTATAAAATTTTTTAAGCATGAAACATGGAAAACATGATGCACTCGTGAAGAAGCAGGAAGCTCCAATTTGTATGCCATAGTACCAATATTTTGCAAAACCTTGTAAGGACCATAGTACTTTGGCGATAATTTATTATACTTCTTAGCTTGCTTGAGGGACATTTGTTTGTATGGTTGTAGCTGTAAAAATACACAGTCTCCCACATCAAAACTTCTCTCACTGCGATGTTGATCTTCCTGTTGTTTCATTCTATTTTGTGCCAAATTTAGGTTATCCTTTAAGAGTTGGAGAACTTCTTGTTGATGCTCGATGTGATCCTCCACTGCTTGAACCCTAGAATTTTCCCTTAAATAAGATGTGATGGATGGTGGATGATATCCATAAAGTGCCATAAATGGGGTCATTTCTGCTGTAGTATGGAAGGAAGTGTTATACCACCATTTAGCGAGAGGTAACCACTTGACCCATTGTGCTTGCTTATCAGATAGAAAACAACGAAGATATCCTTCCAAACATTTATTCACTATCTCTGTTTGACTATCGGATTGAGGATGATAAGGTGAGCTAGTTGAGTACCCAAACAAGAAAATAATTCCGTCCAAAAATTTCCTGTAAAAATGGGATCACTGTCACTTACAATAATCTTCGGGTTTCCATGTAGCTTTTGAATTGTTTCCATAAATGCAGTAGCAACTGTGCTCGCTTTAAAAGGATGAGATAATTCACAAAAGTGTGCATACTTGGTAATTCTATCAACTACCACCATGATGACACTCCTTCCTTCGAACTTAGGTAAACCTGTGATAAAATCTATTGAAATATCCTCCCAACGTTGACTTGGAATGTATAAAGGTTGTAGAAGACTCAGGGTCTTAATTGTCTCAACTTTATTTCGCTGGCAAACCAAACATTCCGCCACAAAATTTTGAATATCAGATTTAAGGCCATCCGAAAAAAATTATTTCTTCACCCTATGGTAAGTTTTTAAAAATCCCGAGTGTCCTCCTAAAGGAGAAGTGTGCAATTCCAAAAGAATCTTTTGTTTTAGTTCGGAATTATTACAAATATATAAGCGATCTTTGTACCGTAACGAATCATTTTTCCAACTAAATGTATCAGATGCACTGGGATCTTGCTGCAACTTTTGAATGAGAGTCCACACTTCTTCATCCTTCTTCCCTTCATCCCTTGCTTCGGTTATTCAATCTGGTTAGATAATTGAAATGACACAAAGGAATGCTTCCACGTCTTCATCCTTTCTTGAGAGTGCATCTGCAGCAACATTTAGCTTCCCTTTTTTGTATATGATTTCAAAGTCATAACCCAACACCTTTGTGACCCATTTTTTCTGCTCTTCTGAATACAATCTTTGTTCTAAAAAGTGTTTAAGACTATCATGATCATTTTTTACCTTGAAGTGTCTTCCCATTAGGTAAGGTCTCCATTTCTTTAGTGCATGCAATATTGCCAACATTTCCTTCTCATAAATAGCCTTTTGTAAATACTTTCCTTTGATTGAACGACTTTCCAAAGAAATGGGTCTTCCTTCTTGCATTAAAAGTCAAAGGCCTTAGTTGCTTCTTTAAGATTTTCAAAGGCCTTAGTTGCCTCTTTAAGATTTTCAAAGGCCTTAGTTGCTTCAAGAGTCCATGAAAATGCATATTTCTTCAATAATGTTGTTAGAGGTGCTGCTATTCTCCCATAATTCTTAACAAACCTGCGATAATAACCTGTTAACCTGAGAAATCCGCGCAACTGCTTTATGGTTGTGGGGACTTTCCATTCCTTAATGGCTTTAATTTTGTGAGGATCTACCTTAACACCCTCCTAAGATACAATATGACCTAGATATTCCACCTCTTGTACTCCAAAGAAGCATTTGGATGTTTTTTCATATAATTGTTTCTCCTCTAATAGTTTGAGCACCTTGTCAACATGTTGAACATGATCCCTCCAAGACCTGCTGTAGATTAGTGTATCATCAAAAAATACTAGCACAAATTTTCTAAGGAAGGGTTTGAAAATGGAATTCATGAACCCTTGAAATGTAGAAGGTGCATTGGTAAGGCCAAAAGGCATGACCAAAAATTCATAATGACCCTCATGAGTTCGAAATGCTGTTTTCGGAATATCTTCAATCTTCATTCTAATTTGATGATATCCTGAATGAAAATCCGACTTGGTAAAATAAATTACTCCATGTAATTCATCCAATAATTCATCAGTCACAGGAATGGGAAATTTAGCTTTAATAATGAACTTATTTAGCTCCCTATAATTCGGACACATGCGCCATGATCCATCTTTCTTGCGCACCAATACTACTAGAGCAAAGAAAGAACTTTGACTAGGTTGAATTATACCAGCCTCTAACGTTTTTGCAATCATACATTCAATTTTTCTCTTTTGGACATAAGGACATCTGTAAGGCCTGATGTTTGGAGGAACACTTCCTGGAATCGAATGAATAGCATTATCATGATCACGAATAGGTGGGAGTCCTTTGGGAGTATCAAACACCTTGGAATGATTGTCCAAGACTTTTTGGCGATCTAGAGAAATAGATGATTTTGATATTGCAACTTCTAGTGAGCATAATTGTGCAATTACTCCCCGTTGTTCTTTCTTCAGACGCTTTGTCATGACATTGGAGCTTATTATCTTTCTTGGCTTCCTTGCGATACCTCGTAATTCGATTTCCTTTCCTTCGAATTTTTTTTCAAGAAATGTTCTTGAAAATTAAAAGATACATTTCCCAAAGATTGTAACCATTGTACTCCTAGTACAACATCAACACCTCCCATTGGGATGGAAAGCATTGGAATATTCAGTAAATATTCCCCCATGGCTAGCTTGATATTATGGAATTTTCCAGAGAAATTTATAGTTCCTCCATTTTCAACCATCACTTGACATTCTGGTGCTGTGTATAGGAAACAATTCAATTCCTTGGCTACCTAACAATGAATAAAATTACGGGTACTCTCCGAATCAATCAACACTATTACCTTTTTCTTCTTTATATGTCCTTCTATCTTGAGAGTTTGAGGAGTGGTAATTTGTGCCAATGCATTACATGATATGGTCGGACTCATTTCTTCTTCTTCTAGGGTTTCTTCCTGGTGTATATCCTCCACTTTTGAAGTTTCTTCTTCATTTTCTTCCTCCTCTTTACAATCTATGTAAAATAATTTATTCTCAGCACACTTATGACCTTTAGTGTATTTTCTATCACAACTATAGCAAAGCCCTTTTGCTCTTTTTTCTTCCAATTGTTGTGGTGTCAATCTTGTAGGTTGTGGAAGTCTAGGAGTAGCAACACTTCCTTCTTTATAGATGTGAGTGGTAGGCTTCCTTGTCGCCATAATTTTACATTCAATTTTTCTTGCCAACCTGAATGCCTTCTCCAATGAAT
Source organism: Pinus albicaulis (assembly GCA_034641835.2). Taxonomy (NCBI): domain Eukaryota; kingdom Viridiplantae; phylum Streptophyta; class Pinopsida; order Pinales; family Pinaceae; genus Pinus; species Pinus albicaulis. The sequence goes on along the minus strand of JAXQQM020074721.1, from coordinate 1,218 downwards.
CAGGTTCCCAAACATGAACTTCATGTTGGATATTATCCTTTAAGGTCCCTATGAAGACATCAATCCTATGTTCCTCTGGAATATCAGTTACCCTTATATTCAATTTTTGGAAGTCCTCAATGTGCTCTGCCACTAAACCCTTTTGTTTGAGATTTATCAATTGGTTAAAGAAGGTGTTGATCTTTGTATCCTCATAATGTGTTATCATTTCCTCCGTAAAAATTGACCAAGTGACAATTTTTTTACGGGAGCAAAGCCATCGATACCATACAAATGTATTTTGTTCTAAATGTAGAGTTGCAATGCATACCTTTAGTGTGTTTTGAACATTATTGAGATCAAAATATTGCTCCATTTGTAGTATCCATGTTATGGGATCCTTGACATCAAACTTCCTCATATCCATATTTGGAATATGATGGTTCTTCAATCCAACATTAAAGTTTATGAAATCACGATTAACATTTATTTTGTTCTCATCATGAGTTTCCTCTACTATCTTTTCACCATTAGGAATCATTTCTGTTGGGTGTGGAGCCTGATTTTCATCCTGATTCAGAGATCCTTGTTTTAGCTAGTTGTATACCCCAGAAAAAATGTACACCCTTGTAGCGGGGGGTCTGAGCCCCCGGCTGGGGGGTCTGGTGGCCAGCGGTCCCCTGGTGGGGGTTTCGGGGGCAGTGTCCCCTAAGCTAAAAATAGATGTAAGATTTCCTTGTAAATGTATAGTAATTTCTAGTCATTCTGGGTCGTTCATTAGGCGAATGATCTGACGGTAGAAGTTATGTTTAGTTTAGGGTTTTTTTCCCTAGAAGGCAACCCCTTTCTTTGTATGAGGGTATTGTATTTCGGCTGTGCATTACATGTGTATTCTCTGAGCGGGAAATAGATAGGGGAGATTGTGAGAGAGAACAGAGGATATTACAGTGGATCTGCTGTAGGTTTTGTTTCTTCATTTTGCTGGATAATAGAAAGGAAGCGCTTCAGGGTGGATGTAGCCCAAACTGGGTGAACCACGTATATCTGTGTCCCTCTGGTTTTATGTGTTTTGTGTGCTTGTATTTTTCGCATATTTTATGTGTTGCATTGCTCCATAATATATAATTTTCTAACAACTAGTATCAGAGCCGAAGGTATATTTGGCTGATAAACTCGCAGGAAAGAAGGGTTCCTGGTTCAAGTGGGAGAAATGGCGGAAGATGGTAAGTTTAGGGTCGA
>JAXQQM020064299.1:0-59589 GCA_034641835.2 Pinus albicaulis | reverse complement strand
CGTCTCCCTCAAACAATCTACGAGGGATGTGCTGATAGTCATCAGACCCCGGAATTTCCTCACCAGAATCACTCATGGTTGATCCTGTAGTTAAATCACGCAGAAGACGGCGAGGACTAGGAGGAAAAACAGCAGCAACAAACGGTGAACCCGATGTAAGAGAAAGGAAATCAGCTCCTAATCTCAATTCGGACACAGGGTCCGAAAAGGGCCAATTGAACTCAACTGGTCCTCCAAAGGGTTGCTCGGCGAGAACCGGTCCCCCGTCAGGAAACTCGGAAACAACAGGCTGCTGTGGTTCAACAGAAGGCTCAGAAGCTTCTGAAGAATCGTCTGTGTAAGGACTACCAGTAGACGAAACTGATGGTTCCGCCACTGTGGCAAAAGACTAAAAGAAAAGGGCACACACACACACGGGCTGAAAATGAGTTAAGACACACGATCAAACGGTCAACAAGCAATGTCTAAATAGGTGTGAAATCGTGGGCGATTAATTTTACCACATTGGAAAGTAAGAAATTCTACCGTTTCATGTTTTAAGAGTCGAGAAACAATAAAAAGATGACTCTATCTCTTTCAGAGTTGACACAAGCGTGAAAGGACAAGCGCTTGACGGTCTTTTCAAGTTTAGGGAGTCAGAAAAGACCAAATGACTGCTCGGGAAAAACTAGGCACAAAGGGTGTACCAGATATCCGTGAACTGCAATATACACCTTGGTTTCAATAATGAAACAGAAATCGACCAAGGACTTTCCGTACGTGCAGGTAGTCTCCCCGAATGCTGTGTTCGGTGTATCACGGGTATAGAGCGGCAGACTCGGCTTCCTATGGATAAAGGATTGAAAACCTAGAGGGGTCTCCCTTTATATACGCGACGGTACGGGGAGCGCAAGTCCGTACTAGCGCTGTCTAAAGCCAACAGGCGAACGACAGCTGCTAGGTTTAACGACGCCAGAACACGTCTCTAGCCTAGACCTTCTAAATATGTTCCGTTAAGTTCCAATGTTGCCTTAGGTTAATTGAATAAATTTTACAGTTGATCTTCAATTAAGTTTCAATTTTCAGGCCCTATCGTATGTAGTGTCTCCTAAATGCAAAGCTATATGCCACAATGCAACATTTCGTTCGATGAAAACTAATTAGAGAAGAGTTGAGAGCTTTAACACAAACGAAATGAACGGAAACCAAACAACGAGCTCTATAATGCAACTAATGCAATTGACAACTTTTCATTCAAAACACTAATCACTAGCGATATGGAAAAGATTACAATTTGCACTAATTAACAAAAGCAAAAGAGATTTTTTTTTTTTTTTTTTCAATGTTTAATGGCTAATATGTACTAATCAAACTTGAAAACAAATGGAGCAACTTGAGAAACGATATTCAAGAGAGCGAGACAAACACATTCCACTCAACAAACACAAGCAATCAGATTCCCAAATCGACCGAAGTCTCTCAAAGCAAAGAAGAGACTCAAAGGCTTCCAATGGACCGTGTGATCTAGGCCCAAAGCAAGACCAAACGAATTTCGAATGAAGAAATGAACAATCACCCAAAAATCGCAATGAAACAATGAACAACTACTTAGAGAATGTGGAGGATCAATCAGATAGTTGACAGGACAATCCAAACACCAAAACTCCCAAGGAGGGCTCGATGCACTAAGCCACTAGATGCCCTAGGGCTTGAAAAGTGAAATCGGTAGATAAAAGCAAACAACCAAAGGACAGAGGTGAATTCCCAGCCAAACAAGACTCCAAGACACTCAGGCAGTCGGAAAATCAAGAAGAGAAACACTGGTCAACTTCAGAGAGCTCAGAAATGAGAAATCTCAAAAAACTTACAGGGGTGGCGCGACTGTAAGAGTGAAACTGGCACCAGAATGCGAGTGGCGCGGGTTGTACAAAGGCAACAAGCGCCAAGTGGCACGACTGTCGGGTTAAAAACCGCGCCAGTCGAGTTTCTCAGCAAAAAATTAAAAATAAGCCACTCCAGAAACAGACCAATGCAAGCTAAGCAATCCAAGGGGCAAAAACACACAAAAAATCCAACCCAGAAGGTTCATCAAGCAAGGAAAAACAAGATACAAACGGCAAGGCAAGACAAAGACTCCAAGTCGTTCAGTCTGCAAACCAAACCAGAGATCGACTGAAGTAGCGTTGATCTACTCCGCTAATGCTAAGCAGAAGCGTTTCGAAGGCTATCTGGCTGTACTTCAGATTCCGTCTACAGTTTACAAATCAAACAACAATCAACAACAAGCTGGATCCCCAGTATGGTCGCCAATTTTTTGAGGAGGTAAATCCCCTCTGCGGACAGAGGCGATCCCTACTAGCCCAGCAGGGGTCTAGCAACAAACAAACAATGTCATGACGCAGGTTCCTAATTACGAATGAAAAGGCTGGAGATAAGAGCCTACCTGGATTCCAACGCTAGGATCTGAAGAAGAAGCGTCCTCGTTCCTCAAGCTTGGCAGATCACAATCCCTCCACGATCTCCGCGGATGAACACCTGCACATGGAAGAAACGAACAGATACAAGCATAGAAACCAGCATACGTAACTAAACATCAGTCAGAAAGGACATTACTCGCATTAACATGATGGAAAACGGAGTGGAACCATAATCATAATCATCTATTAAAATAACCAGCGAAGAGAGATTACAACCAAGTTCTGACGTCGCGGTCTCTTTCGAACGGGTCTCCAGTCGTCCACGTCTCGCAAAGCTCGCCAAGGAAAGGGAAAACCTCTCCAGAGTCTCGTGACAATGGTCTCCTTACTTGAGTCAGCCTTAAGGGAAAGAGAGGGTGCTTTACAACACAAAGGCTCTTGGGAATATGGAGATTCATAGCTTAGGCACTTCAAGACTAGCTTGCCATTGATTTGAGCAAGATTTTATAGATGGGGAAGGAGGAGTTGGGATCCCTATTATTATGGGATTGGCCCTATCAACAAGGAAGGTTCCATGGGAGGTGGCAAAACCACTCCCCTCCATAGAACTCCCGCAGCCAACCTCCCAACTCAAGATAGGTGATGGTTTGTGAATTTGTTAGAATTCAACTTCTGCCATCCATATTTAAAAAAACAACTCCCAAATTGGGTGGCGCGACCTCTTTGCATTAATTTCCCCATTGGCGCGAGTACTGAACTGCTTGCCCGCGCCAATGCTAAAAGGGCTTTTTTTTATGACTTTTGCAAGGAGATGTCTCAAGGGAAAATAAAGCTCATGTTCAGAGGGATGCATTGATGATGTTTTCAAGGCATGACAATATCCACAGGTCACAGAATGGGACCTCCATTGTGCGGGATGGGGAATGGTAAGGACGGTGACAAATTACTGTGTAACAATAATAAATGACTCCAAAACTCTATATCTTACAATAAAATTATTAAAACAATTTGTGGAAACATGTACAGTTCATGGTGGTGAACAAATGCTACTATAATACCACACCAGTGACAAGTATGCTCTAATTCTCAAATGGTACAAAAAATCACCTTTTCTCAAACCATATAAGAATATCAAACATAGACGACTGACAGTTGCAGCATGTATAAATAAAGGAGATGAAGTCACAGACATGTAGCTCTGAGGATAAGACTAGAACTAAGTAATAACAAAATATAATCATATCTTCATCAATTAAAGAAGAAAATTGCATATATAGAGTTCAAAGCATACAGAAGCATGAGCAAGTTTCTCATGCAAACACCATAACAAAAGACCTTAACTTCAAAATATACATAGGGTATAGATATCGAATTTATTTATCTCGTGTCATTTTTTCTATTGATATCCACTACCCTAATTAATGCTAAGAGGAAGGGGAACATACTCTACATTACATTCCGGGAGATTCAACAGAGATGTTTCATCTTCATAGCAGCTATCAAAGGGCACTCTGTATTTAAGGAGGTCACTACTATATATATTTTTCTTATCCTACCTTCAAAACATTCAAGTAGCAGGAGGTTTCATTCCTTTGAAATCAGTTCAAACCTATTTTTTCTAGAAAGGATAATGTTATAAAGCTGTTAACACATAATTATAAACCTATCTAAGAAATCAAAAAAATGGACTGCATCAGAAACAAATTTTCTTCGAGCATCTAACACACAACAATCTGAAGTATGGTCCAAATATTTAAAACCTATTGTTGATGCAAGGATAGGGTTACAAAGTTTTTTATACATAAATACAAACCTATATAAGGAATAAATAGAGTGGATAGTATCGAAAACAAAGTTTCTTCCAGCATCTAATACACAACAAGTTGAAGTATAGTCCAGATATTTCTAAGAGAACACCATACCTTTTACATTGAAGGATGTTTAGGGGGTTTATTGCACACTATGAATTAATATAGTTTCAATTATCTATAACGCCTACAATAGATATGGATATCTCTATTATATAATTACTTTTAGTGAAATATTTAATCAAACCAAGTGGATACTAAAATATTCAGATTAGCACGCTTAGGAACTTGATGCCTCTTGTGCTAAAAAATGGATTTGCACTACCTATTATATACCATGGGTTTGTGCATGTACAGGATATTACCAATAATCATGGTGAATATATTCAACATATTTTTGCAACAATAATCAACTTACATTGGTGATATGAACTTTTCATTTGTAGCATGTTGATAGGTAGAGGAAGGTGCAGTAATGGAGAATGGCTTCAATATCATTAAGCAATTATTTTCTCATGAATTTTGCGACAGAGCCTACATGTGTAAGATCCCAAACCTTAATAATTTAGTCATATCTACCACATCTCTAATGTTCTCAATAAAATTACATTCAGTAAAAAGCACGAACATAGACAGGATTTGGAAATGCAGCCTTTTATTTATATTATTAACTGAAAATAAAATGCATGCCCATAAAATAAAGTTGAGATCCTGAAAATGGCATGATTGGCTGCCCCTTAAAAACAAAAATAAACACTAAGCACAATCATGGACCCTAGATGGATCCACCAGATAAATTCACCACGGGGTTTTCATCCCAGGATCAATGTTAGAACTAGCCACACCAAGTGCTCAACCTAAACACAATAAGATAAATAAACAAGAATGATTCTAAATGCCTAGCTTCTCTCCCCTTTTATAGGCTTGATGGACTTTCTAGAGACCTTATTTTATTATTTTTCTCGGAAACCAACAACAAATACCATGGGAAAATACCACGGTAAGTACCATGGATCGATTCTATCCACTTTGACTAGATCAAGAAAGGAATATTACAGATCCTCCAGCCCAAAGATTGTTTTTCCTCAAGAAATCCACTTCTATCCACAACAGAAGCATTTGTACAGTGATACCAGGATCCCATACAATCCGATGCGCCCTCCATGTTGAATGGTCCTGAATGGATCCTTTAATACCTGGATCCCAAAAAATCCTCTAACCAATCCTTTCCTCAATTGATTCTCCTGGATCCCAACACCACCTAAATCCTGGGACCTGTGGGTTATGGTACCATTTCAACTCTCTATTGATGTCTGCACCAAGTGGTTCAAGTAGTAATTTTCCCTTGGTTATGGGTATCCTCAAAATAATCAACCCATCAATAGAATACCAACTCATAATCTCTTTCTAATCCATACTTGGGAAAGAATGAATATCTACAAATATACTATGTTGATGTTGTTCGATGCTCGATTCATGCTGCTCTACTTGGTTACCCAACATGATGTATTTGGAGAACTCTGCCCTACTCTTCCCAATGTATAAAGTTGGGTTGTTGGTGTTGCAAGCTTTATTTATGTATTCCTGTAGAAGGCTACTCTGGAACTCCCAATTGTAATCCTCTTGCTGTCTTATGAGGGATTTGATTCATTCCTCAACACTAGACAACTTGGTCTTTGATTTGGAACATACCCGTATGAGTTCCTCAATTTTTCTATTCTCCTGTAAGGCAGTGTCTCGGATTTTCCATACTTTCTGCTTCAACAACATAAGATCTTTCTTGAAATGCTTGATTGTTTCTCAAAAGTATTCTATTGGAAATTCTAGTGTTGTGCTCTCTGTCTCTGTATCAGTTTGCGCCCGATGCCCAATGACAACATCTTCAACTTAAAACTTTGACCAACTCTCTAGGAATGGTCCATTTTTCACATTATTTTTTTCATGTTTCTCCTCATGATCATACTCATCATGCTGGTTCACTATGGCTGGATCCTCACACAAATCTCCCAAATCTCCTTCATCTGTGGAGAGAATATGTTCATCCCTTTCAACTGTTGAACATAGATGCATTGTTGGAATTTTATGTATAATTGATTGTTCATATTCTTCATGGATATTCCCCTTGGGATCTACAAACTCCATTGTATAGGAATCAACCTCATCAATGGCATTAGGTAGAATTTCCTCATGCACTTCCAAATGTTTTTCGTCCTGCAAGCCTCCCTGAATAATTTCACGATGTTGCTCACCATCCTGAAGATCAATAGACCCATCTACAAAATATTCCCCATGATTTGAAGTAATCTCCTCTTGTTCTGTCTTTTTTTCCTTCTTCTTATCACCTGGACAGGAATGGTTAAGGGCCCAAGGTCCCTTGCAGATAAAGCATAGTCCTCTCCTCCTTAGTTCATTCTTGCTGCATATTTTGTTCTTGCTTTGATTATCATTTTGGTCTATGGAGATATGGCTACTTAAAGGATCATATAGCCTCACTAGTACATCAAGGATTTTCTTGTTTTTTTCAAAATTTCTTCAAGGTGATCCATTTTCACATAGAAAGACAAAGAAATATACAAAAAAGTATTCTACCTTTTCACATTTTTATTTTGGCCCTGATGAAACTAGGTTAAGTTGGTGCCAACAAAAGTATATAAATAACACACCCTCTTGAAATAAAATTTCAGCACTTTATTTGTAGATATTCTGCCCAAATACACGTTCCCTTTTGCATAAGACAATATTTTGATTTCAATGTATGTGTAAACTCATATCATGATGGCAGACTTTAGCAGACCCTGAAATGATGCACTGTGAAGGAATATGCTCAACAACACTGTATCAAAGTTTTTTTTCTTTTTTTTCTTTTTTTAATTAAATCCTTACAGCCCCCAAACTAAACTCAAGTTTTTGTTCCTTCCCTTTTCTTTATAAATCAAACCCCTAAAAAAATATCAACCCCTGTCGTAATTTTCAAAACTATAAACACGGCTTAAAATTGTGAGTCAAGTCCATTTACCCAATTTCATGCTCCAACTACATCTCTTGATTAATCAAAATTCAACTTCATTCTCAATGTTGCTGGCTGAACCAATCCTCGTCCTTGACTGTCCAGAAGATTAGATCAAGTTAGATCAGTTCTTGCTCCTTTTGCAACACACAAATTATTCTTTCAATCAACTGAAAAATAAAACCAACTAGGGTGATACTCAATAACAGTGAAGATCGGGATGTCTGCTAGGGTGAGAATAAATCTCACCAAAGTTTCCTACATAAAACCCTCAGGCTGACAAGATGCACAGCTTTGATACCACTGTAAGATCCCAAACCTTAATAATTTAGTCAGATCTAGCACATTTCTAATGTTCTCAATAAAATTACATTCAGTAAAAACCATGAATATAGACGGGATTTGGAAATGCAACCTTTTATTTATATTATTAACTGAAAATAAAATACATGCCCATACAATAAATTTGAGCTCCTGCAAATGGCATGCTTGGCTGCTCCTTAAAAACAAAAACAAACACTAAGCACAATCGTGGACCCTGGATGGATCCACCAGATAAATTCACCAAGGGGTTTTCGTCCCAGGATCAATGTTAGAACTGGCCATGCCAAGTTCTCAACCCAAACACAATAAGATAAATAAACTAGAATGATTCTAAATGCCTAGCTTCTCTCCCCTTTTATAGGCTTGATGGAATTTCTAGAGACCTTATTTTATTATTTTTCTCGAAAACCAACAAAAAATACCATGGGAAAATACCACGGTAAGTACCATGGATCGATTCTATCCACTTTGACTGGATCAAGAAAATGAATATTACAAATCCTCCCGCCCAAATATTGCTTGTACTCAAACAATCCACTTCTATCCACAACAGAAGAATTTGTATACTGATACTAGGACCCCATACAATCCGATGCACCCTCCATGTTGAATGGTCCTTAATGGATCCTTCGATACCTGGATCCCAAACAATCCTCTGACCAATCCTTTCCTCAATGGATTCTCCTGGATCCCAATACCGCCTAAATCCTGGGACCTATGGGTTATGGTACCATTTCAACTCTCTATCGTTGTCCGCACCAAGTGGTTCAAGCTGTAATTTTCCTTGGCTATGGGTATCCTCCAAATAATCAACCCATCAATAGAATACCAACTCATAATCTCTCGCCAATCAATACTTGGGAAAGAATGAATATCTGCAAATCTACTATATTGATGTTGTTCGATGCTCAATTCATATTGCTCTAATTGGTTACCCAACATGATGCATTTGGATAACTCTGCCTTGCTCTTCCCAATGTATAAAGGTGGGTTGTTGGTGTTGCAATATTTATTTATGTATTCCTGTAGAGGGCTGCTCTGGAACTTCCAATCGTACTCCTCTTGCTACCTTATGAGGGATTGGAGTCATTCCTCGACACTAGACAATTTGGTCTTTGATTTGGCACATACCCCTATGAGTTCCTCAATTTTTCTATTCTCCTATAAGGCAGTGTCTTGGATTGTCTAGACTTTCGGCTTCAACAACATAAGATTTGTCTTGAAATGCTTGATCCTTTCTCAAAAGTCTTCTACTTTAAATTCTAGTCTTGTGTTGTCTGTCTCTATATCAATTTTCACTCGATGCCCAATGACCACATCTTCAACTTGAGCCTTTGACCAACTCTCTAGGAATGGTTCATTTTGCACATTATGTTTGTCATGTTGCTCCTCATGATCATACTCATCATGCTGGTTCACTATGGCTGGATCCTCACACAAATCTCCCAGGTCTCCTTCATCTGTGGAGACAATATGTTCATCCCTTTCAACTATCGAACATAGATGCATTTCTAGAATTTTATGTATACTTGATTGTTCATATTCTTCATGGATATTCCCCTAGGGATCGAAAAACTTCATTTTATATGAATCAACCTCATTAATGGCATTAGGTAGAATTTCCTCATGCACTTCCAAATTTTTGTAGTCCTGCAAGCCTCCCTGGATAATGTCACGATGTTGCTCACCATCTTGAAGATCAATAGATCCATATACAAAATATTCCCCATGATTTGAAGTAATCTCATCTTGTTCTGTCTTTGTTTCCTTCTTCTTATCACCTGGACAGGAATGGTTAAGGGCCCAAGGTCCCTTGCAGATAAAACATATTCCTCTCCTCCTTAGCTCATTATTGTTGTAGATTTTGTTCTTGCTTTGATTATCATTTTGGTCTATGGAGATATGGCTACTTAATGGACCATATAGCCTCACTGGTACATCAAGGATTTTCTAGTTGTTTTTCAAAATTTCTTTAAGACGATCCATCTACACACAACAAGACAAAGAAATATACAAAAATGTATTCTACCTTTTCACATTTTTATTTTTTCCCTGATGAAATAAGGTTAAGTTGGTGCCAGCAAAAGTATATAAATAACACAACCTCTTGAAATAATATTTCAACACTTGATTTGGAGATATGCTGCCCAAATACACGTTCCCTTTTTCACAAGACAATATTCCGATTTCAATGTATGTGTAAACTCATATCATGATGGTAGACTTTAGCAGGCCTCGAAATTATGCACTATGAAGGTGTTACACCATTTTTTTGGTCATCTAACCTATTATTATTAGATGAACCCAAGTACACCATGTAAGACCAATTTTACCCTAAGTAAAATTTCTTTCACCATATAAAATAACTTATTTGATCATATTTAACCCAAAACAAGGAAATTAATTAAACAAATCCTTATTTATTTAATTATTTCCTAAGAACAAGTTATTTAAATAATATTCTTAGTTAAATTTGACTAAATCATACATAAATAATTAAATAAACCATTATTTATTTAATTATATTCCCATCATTCCCCTAAAATGATAAATAAATCATTTATTTATTTATTATTTATAAATAAAGGAACTGACCCAAGTCAAGAATCCTTTTCCCTCCAACAAATATAATAAAATATTCCTAAGGTGCTTCTAGAATTCAATTAATAATATTTTATTCATGCACCGAGTTCTAGACCGCCCCAATATTTTGTTATAAATAGGGGGGTTTTCCCCATTCATTAGTCACCTTCATTGCATTAGATCACTCTGGATCTACTCTTGGTCACCATTTTCCATTTTGTTTTATGAACTCCCATTGAGTTCCATGTTTGCTTTTCTACATCCATAAGAGAGAGAAATGCTAGATCTGAAACACTGAGGACTTCCAAGAACCCATCCCACTGAGGAGAACCGGAAAACACCTTTCTTGTTTTCCTCACAGGTGCCCCATTCTTTAATATAATACAAAATTCTTTCATATACATTCTTCTTGTCTTGTTCATTGGATCTATGGAGCTATGTTATTTCTTATCTGCTTAATATCTTTTGTGCTTAGATCTGAATTTGTGCAACAATATTAAGGGTATTTTGCAGCCATAATTGATGTTAGGGCTATTTGTTATGCGTAGCTAAAGTGATCTTTTACGACGAAAGATTCATACTAACAATTGGCGACTCCACACGGGTTTTCTTTTGCGACCACTGTCGTTTTATCTATTCCTGCATATCCAGCTGTTTCAAACCCTAGGGTTTCTCTTCCATTTTTTGTTTTTCCTATTTTTATGGTGATTTTCACCCCTAAAACCATTTAAACAGTCAAATTTTTAACTTCCGTGTGTTTCTGGCCTTATTGCGTAGGTGACAGACATCAGTCGCAGCTGAGACGACAAAATTTTTCTGAAATCTGCTGCCGAGACAGCCAGATCTGCAGGTCACACTTATTGGCCCAAAAAGTGCGACCCAAGCCTCAGGACGCACTTTTCTACCCCAAACCTACGACCTGGACTGAAAACAGGTCAGAACCTGCGACTTGCACTTTTTCTGCAAATTTTTTAGCACTTTTTCTAGGTTCTGAAGCTTCTGTCAGGGTTTTCCAGCCTCTGTCTCTGCCCGTTTCGACATGTTTCTGATCTGCTTCACTCACCTAAGAGGGAATCTTGCCCCTTAGGGCTCTAGTACCCTCCACTTTTTGTGGATGAGTCTTTACTGTTTCAAAAGTCTGAATTTCCATAGTTTCAGCCCTCTTTTTCTCAGATCTGATACCTCCTTTTCAGATCCCTCTAGATCAGCTCTTCTCCCTCTCAAAACCACCTCATTTCGTTTTGTTTGGGTTCATTTCTAAGGCCACTGCCTTGTCTCTCCGATATTTAGCTGATCTCCTCCTTTTTAGCAGCAACCTTGCCTCTGCCTCTTTGCTTTTCTGTGCACCACTTTTCAGTAGATTCACCCTTTGGATCCCAGTCCCTCCGGACCTTAGATCTATTGGCATCTTTTAGCGTGCTTTGCCTGGTTTTTTCCCTCTTGTAGACTAGTTTTGAGAGACTCGCCTTTTTGGGTTAGATTGCTGCATTATTAGTTGTTAATTTTCTGTTCTTTCAGTCTTATTTACTACAGATTTCTTTTCCATTACGCAGCACACTTTTTATTTTACTGTCAAAACGTCTAGGTTTAAACAATTAAAATTAACGCACACTACACACTGACCCTAAGCGAAGAAGCGCCTGGTTAACACCGCCTGGCAAAGACTTTAAAATCAATTGTCACTGCACCTCTCTGCCCTTGATCTCACTTGATTTCCCCCCCCCCCTGCCCTCATCGGTTTATCTTCTTCCTGTCATCATTGCGCCCCCAAGGCGCCGCTCCTAGAGACTTCTTGGCCTTCATCCTCAGTTTCCACTTGGCTGACTTCCTCCTTCCCATCGTCAACGAGTCAGTCTTCCCCTGAGTCTGCACTCCGACTCCTCTTCTGATTGTTCGGGTTCTCCCCCTACTTCTGGTTCCCCCTCTTTTCCCTTCACCATGTCTAGTTCTGGACCTAGCCCTAACCCCAGTTCTACCGCCGGGTCCATTTCCAGTGGAACCACTACGAAACCTACCTCGACTGCCCCATTACTCCCTTATATGGCTGGCCTCAGGCTCCCTGACTTCAATCAGCTGATTAATGATCCCATTCGCCACGATGTGAGTTGGCCTGCTATGCCAACCAAGCTCCCCTCCGACATTCCCAAGTTCGAAGGCCTTGCTAGCGAAGATCCCTCTAACCATATCCGATCTTTCCACATGTGGTGCTCCTCTAATTCCATCACCGATGACTCCATCCGTTTTAGATTGTTCCAACGCACGCTTACAGGCGACGCTTCTAAATGGTATGTTGAACAGGCCACCTCCTCCCATACCACTTTTGCGACCATTGCCCAAGCCTTTTTATCCTACTTCTAGCTCCCCCTCCGATACGACACTGGTACCGAGCTTTTAACCTCTTTCCATCAATCCTCTTCGACCCGCCTTTCTGCTCATGTCCAGGAATGGCGGCGAAGACGGAGCTTGTGCCGCGCTCCCCCCTTTGAAGATCGGGTTTACATGGACTGGTTCCTTCGCTCCCTCTTACCTCCCATTGGCAAAGATGTCGCATCCCATTTTCCCCAAACCGAAGAAGCCGCCCTCCAAATAGCCTTGAAGTATGACCTTATCTACGCCCAATCTGGTTATGTTTATACTGTCCTCCCTGACCTTCCCAAACCCAATGGCCCTAATGCCTCGGGGGCATCTCACTCTGCTGACGGTACCGTTGGAGCCCTGTCACATACCTCCGCCCAACCTCTTCCGAGCCATGGTTTTCCTCCAGGGGCCAGCCCCTCCGGCGTTTTCTCCCCTCCCGGTAGCATGTATTCAGGATACGACATGCCTCATTCTTTTTCCCACCCTCCTGCTTACCTTACTGCTGCCCACCCTACCCCTTACCCATATCCGCAACCTAATGTCCCCGATCCTACAACATTTGGACCTTCCACTCCATTGCCTTTTCCACCCCCACAATCGCACTTACTCCCCCCCCCCAGGGCAAGTATTTGCACAACAGGGGGCACCTAACCTTCCTCCTTCTCAAAGAAGGAGAAGGGGCAATCAATCCGCTTCGGGCAATCGTGGACCCAATCCTTCCAATATCGACTCTACCACTGCCAACCAGCCACAGGGCTCTCAGCCCAAGCCGAACAGGCCACTCCGCACCAATAAGCCCTGTTCGTGTTGCAGTGTTTATGGTCATTACACTCACGATTGTCCCTTATTACCACAAATGCGGCAACTTTGGGATTCTCAGGCCACCGTACGGGGACAACACTCCTCCCCTACTGCCCCTCCCACCCCTGTTACTTCTCAACCTGCTGTGTTTACTGATCCTTTCCCTCAACAAGGATTCGTGGCCACTCAACCACCTCACACCCCGGTAACCACTCACCCTTTCCCTTCGGGTTCCTCTGATTACCAGATTCTCATGATGGCTTCTGACCCACCTCTCACTGTCGACCTCAACCTTCAAACTCGGTCCCGTCAGTATTCCACACCTCCTGTCTCTGAGTCTCCATCGTCAGGTCCTACAGAGCCTCTATCGACACCCAATGGTCCCTTGCAACTCCCTCTGCCCAAAGCCGAGGTTCATCCCAAGCCTCCTAAGGGACCATTACGCCGAAATGCTGCCTCTGTTCGAGCTTCCCATTCATACAGCATAGTAGATGATCTGGCCCAATCTCCTGCTGCCATTTCAACACTAGAACTCCTCCAGTCATGTCCTTCTCAAAAGAGGGCTCTACTATCTGCCGTGGGCGCTGTAGATCCTGCTAATGACCAATTGATTGTTTTCGACGTCCGTCAGTCAGAACATCCCCCTCTTCCTCCTTCATTTGCTTTCCAAATCCCAGTCAAGATCCGAAAAGCCAATGTTGCTCGGTGTATTATTGATGAGGGGGCATCTACCTGCGTAATGTCCGCTTTGGTTTGGAAACAACTCAGATCCCCTGAACTGGCCCCTTCCACCATCACCCTTCGTGCGTGGGATGGTCATGCCTCCCAACCCATTGTCCTATTCCGTAACTATCCCATTACCCTTGCCGGCAAGACTGTTTGTGTCAACGTTGAAGTCATTTATGCCCCTCTTGACTATAACATCCTTTTAGGGCGTAGTTACACATATGCCATGTCTACCGTCCCATCCGCAGTCCACCACAAGATGTTCTTCCCCCATAATGGAAAGATTTTCACCATTGACCAATTAACCTACCATGAACCAAAATCTCAGACCTCCCCTGAGTCCACCATCTCTACTGTCACCAATAAACCAACAGTTGATTCCTTGACCAGTGTTTCCCCTGGCATCTACAAAGAATCCTCTTTGTTTGGAAATTTTCCTGGTCCTCCCCCACCTTCGGTCTCTGACCCCAGCTCAGCGAATGTTTGCATGATGCAATCGTCTCAGGCTGGTCTTCCGCATCTTGCTACGGCTAGTCAGCAACCTCCATCTCGCCCACCGCCTCCTGCTCCTAGCCCTTCGCTTCAGTCAACCGACCCTTCTTCACCTGACCCTTCCCATCACACTCTGGCACCTCCTGAGTCCATTCCCTCAAGTCTCCACCATATGGGAGACGTCCCCCCTGGTCATTACCCCGCCGGTCAGATACCGTTCATTGGCCCGCCCCCCGGCGTCTATTCGGTCCCCGTCCTGGCCACCCTTTCCCTACCTAATTTAACCTTGGGAATTCCAGTATGGTATCTTACTCCTCCAGCCAAGACCCCACCAGACCACCCCAAACCATACATATCCGTGACACCAATGCAACCGATTCCCTTCGCTCCTCCCACCACCATAGTGCCCCTAGCCCCTCTGTAGAACCCTCCTCATACTGCGACAGCTAATGGAAAGAAATGAAAAACTCGCAAGGGGGCATCCAATGACAAGGCCACCACTCCTGTCCCTACCCTGCCCCCACCCACCAATCCTTGCACCTTGTGTGATGGTATCGGTCATCCCACCCATACTTGTCCTGAGTTTCCCTGTATCCAACCCATGGTTATAGTCGCGTTCCCTGAATCTATGATCCTTGAAACCTCTGTTTCTTCCTCATCCGTAGCCACGAACCCGAAGACTCTCCACACCAACAAACCCTGTGCTCTGTGTGGTGTTTATGGCCATTATTCTCACCATTGTCCTCACCTCACCCATTACCGAGCCTCTTTAGAGGTCATCCACGAGTACGAGGTTGAACAAAACCAATCCGCCTCTCCCATCCTTGCTCAGTATATGTCCAGTCTACTCGAAGATCCCCCTACTACCATTGACATTCCTCCCCCTGATGTTGAAATGTCCAACCCCGCTGCTCCTCTTCTATACCTATCATCATCCGTGCTTTCCTTGGAGTACATTCCTTCTGAACCCACTCCACCTATTCTGCTTGATTCTCCTCCAGACACGGGTTCCTCATCTGTTGACCATCTTTTTACTTGCTCTTCTCTCATTCCCCGTGATGACCTGTATCTGCGCATATATTCACATACTGATGATTTCGGTACCTTTGCAGCATCGTCTGGTCTCTTTGACCCCCCCATTCCCTCTCCTCATCACGATCATACCATCCGTATCTTCGATGTTCGTTACAGCTTGAGTACCCACCCTCCCTCTCATCGTCCTCCTTCCTCTCCTTCTCGTCGACCCATGATTCCTAGACTTCCTACCCGAACTGCTCCCTCTCGTAGCCGTCATTAGAGGTCTATCCTCTACTCACACTGCCCCCCTTTGTCTCATCCTTCCCCTTTCCTGACTTATGAGACTATTACATTGGCCCTTTCGTCTAGACCTCATCTAGGCTATGACGATGGAGCAAGTCGTTATTCCCGTCATCTCGCTTCCGCCACATGGGCCATATTTACCCCCTTGCATACCCTGGTCCTTGCAAATGGAGTCTGCATTGGTACGACCACCAATAATCAGGGCGAATATGATGCAGTTCATGGTCTCTTAACCGATGCCCTTTCTCACCACATCCTTCATCTACATGTTCATTTAGATTCCCTGCTCATTGTCCTACAACTTAACGGTGTCTATCGTGTGCATAACCCCCTCCTGTTTAGACAATATTTACGAGTGAAACTTTTGATACGTGAATTTAGATTCATTACATTTCACCACATACCACGAGATCAAAATCACTACGTAGATCAAATTGCAAATCATATTCTATACTGGCATTTATCACACACAACACAATAACATTTAACACCACCAATCAAATGCATACGCATCATATATATTATATATCATGAGTTTTAGAGTCCATCTACTCTGAAACATACAACATGCCCATAGCATGTTACAATAAAAAAACTAAAAAAATGGGGGGCACCACTCGCCCCTACATAGACACTAGGGGGCACCCCCTGCCCTACATCCAATCACTCTCTGGAGGATCCCGAGCCAATGGCTCTGCTCCCACTACTCGTAGATCACGCACAGCCTGACCGACCATCGCCATGCGTCGCATGATCCCTCGCCACTCTGAGGGTAGTCCAATACATAACTCTATGTACTGGTCGTCTAAATCCTGCCAACCACGCTCCGATACACTGGTCAGTAGCCCTTCACATCTGCGACGAATTTCCTCCACCAGAGCAGCCATATCCTCGCTTTGCGCCGTCCTCGAACCACTTGCACCTGTAGCTCCTATCGCCATAGGTCGTCCCATATATCCGGCCGGTTTTACCGGAGCTATATCTACATTCCACAAAACATCACGATTAGCCCCATATATATTAGTCACAAGACTCTAAAATAAACATAACATATTAGTTGCTTGTCACTTACCATCGGGCCCCCACACTCGCCCAGGCAGACGCGGCAAGTCCGGATCTCCCCAATAACTCATCCCACTATAGGGATAGTCGTCTATGTATAATGGCATCTGTTCCCAATGTGCGAATAACTCTGGTCGACACACCCGTCCAACTGCCCCTCCCCCTCCTCTACACAGTAGTCGTCCCCACCGATGCATCTGGGGCTCTCTCGGACCTCCATCAAGCAACTATACATGAGGTCGTAAGGTCGGGATCTTCTCAAAGAAGAAAGAGCACAACATCGTCCCATAGGCACAATCATGATTCACTTGCCGCTTGCATAGCGACAACTGTCGTTTCACCGACACCAACATCATTTGGGCCCACCCATAGTAGGTCCCACTCAGCACACTCTCCACGATCATCATTTGCCCTCAAGTGATGTGATGGAATTCCTGGATACCCAAGATCCACAACACTGCCGCGGCCACCGCCCGAGTCTCCAACCTCTCGAGATCACCAATGGATATCCGAGTCCCTTTGACTCGGACACCCGGTCGACAATGTTACTCAACAAACTCCATAATGTTACGCCCACACGGTAACACTGGCTGTACCAGTCAAGAAATACAAATGTTGTACCGTCAGCTCGATCCTATGCCCTTGCACTACAAACGCCTCCTGATCTGGATCCCAATAACTAATAATACGGGCCAACAAGGGCTCTCCTGCCCTCATCAAAGGGTTCTCCAAAAACTTCAGAACCCCATACCTAGCCAACGCACGACGGACACCTTGATCCGCCTGGATCTCCGTCCGTAATGTACCTAAGTCTCTCTCTCTCCACTGGATCCATAGATCTGCCATATCTGCACAAAACCATCATTTTTGTCAACCTCCAGATCAACAAAACTGAATTAACTTACATCAAAACAGAATCTCAGCCCATAACAGCACTAAAACCCCCACATCTCATAGGTTTCACTTTTTAGGCCAACCCTGGGCCAGGTCGCACTTTTCAGGCCCAAACCTGCGTCCCAGGTCACAGCTTTTTCCCCAAAAAGTGTGACCCAACCGTAAGGATGTAGTAGGGGCACTTACTGAGATTTAAAGCCCTAATCTACAACTTCAATCCATAAAAAACAAAGCTTAAGATTAGGCCTCTTACTTCCAACTAACGGATCACAATTCCAACAGTCAGTTTGTCCGCTACGATCGCTGCAAGATTTAGGACCTTCTCTCCTCTCCACATTCCCCTCAGCTACACAAGAAAATGAATGATTTTGGAGGGAAAACACCCTATTAGAGGAAAACCCCTGTTTTTTCTTTCGCCCGCTACGACCAAACCCTAGCCCCGTTTGACACACCGTCTGCATCGTTGGAAAGCTCTCACCGAGCACTCAACTGGGTATCTGTCATTTTTTTATGTTTTGATACTTCACCACGACACATTTTTTCCATGAAGGGTCTATTCACCTCTTCTCAAAATCGAATTTCTTCACTTACGACTCTTGTACTTGGGGCACCACTTTGCCTTATTACTCGTCTCCGTTTGTGTTGATTTTCATCATGAGTTACCCTATTGTACTCATGCTTTTATGGTTCCCCATTGGACCCGTTTTATGAGGCAACACCGTCGAGTCGCCCTTGTTTGGAGCATCCGCGTCGAGTCACCCACACATTCATGGAGTCTACCCCGAGTCCATTGGTACCTCAACATAGTCCTCCATCCTTTCCTGCTTGGTCCCTCTCTCATGTCACACATTATGGCCTTCAGTACCCCTGTCCACTATCCTTCACGAAATTGTGTCCGTCGCTGCCAAGCCATTCATCCACTTGATGCTCTAACAAGGGAAGTCATCCAACCGCTCCTCCATTCCTCTCATTCCATCATCATCATCAGTATATACTTGGTCGTCGCTCTACTATTTCCCCCCCGTGCCTTAGCTGGAGTTCCCTTATTTGCCTCACCTATGGCGGACCTCATTCTGTCGACATTAGCTCATTTATTCCAGAAGCCAGGTCTAGGGGGCAGTGTACCTTGGTTCGAGCTCCTATCAACATGATCGTACACTTGATCGTCCAGTGATGCAGCAACTATTGGTGATTCCCGGGCATGTGTGAGATGTCTCAACCCTCATGAGGGGGTTGCCCTGCAGGTAGCCCCCCACATGCCCGGATGACTTCATTTCCGCCCCTGATGTAGCTCCTCCCATTTGATGATATCAGCCTACACCGCTTGTGGCGCTTCTTCGATTTGCACGTATCAGTCAGATGTTGCGAGCCCTTCCCCGCGTGTAGGGGGAATTTGGGTATATTTGTATCTCACGTCCTACCATATTTTTGGATAATTCCTGACGATTATTCCAGGCATCGCATGTATGTGGGATCCATCATGTTATTTATCTGGCTCATGTTTCGGCTAGCACATGCTTCATTCTTGCGTTCCGTGGTTTTCCGGGCGCCTTATTCTTTGTAATTATTGCGTTCTGTGGTTTTCCAGGCACCTTATTCTTTGTACTTTGTCTCGGCGGGCATAGGTATGCCTCCCCCGCCACCTTTAGCACAGGTACCACTTCATAGAGACTTGTTGCACCTGTAAGTCTCGTCTCCTCAGGGTCTAGTCCTTTAACACATCAGACAACATTACACTTCTCTCTCTCACTTCCCTTTTGATATCTAGTGATTGAGTTCTTACAACGTACTTCGGTCATACGATTTTCTCCTAACACTCGTACGTTGGGGGGAAATATGTTACACCATTTTTTGGTCATCTAACCTATTATTATTAGATGAACCCAAGTACACCATTTAAGACCAATTTTACCCTAAGTAAAATTGCTTTCACCATATAAAATAACTTATTTGGTCATATTTAACCCAAAACAAAGAAATTAATTAAATAAATCCTTATTTATTTAATTATTTCCTGAGAACAAGTTATTTAAATCATTATTTAAATAATATTCTTAGTTAAATTTGACTAAATCATCCATAAATAATTAAATAAACCATTATTTATTTAATTATATTCCCATCATTCCACTAAAATGATAAATAAATCATTTATTTATTATTTATAAATAAAGGAATTGACCCAAGTCAAGAATCCTTTTCCCTCCAACAAATATAATAAAATATTCCTAAAAGGTGCTTCTAGAATTCAATTAATAATATTTTATTCATGCACCGAGTTCTAGACCGCCCCAATATTTTGTTATAAATAGGAGGGTTTTCCCCATTCATTAACCACCTTCATTGCATTAGATCACTCTAGATCTACTCTTGGTCACCATTTTCCATTTGGTTTTGTGAACTCCCATTGAGTTCCATGTTTTCTTTTCTACATCCATAAGAGAGAGAAATGATAGATCTGAAACACTGAGGACTTCCAAGAACCCATCCCACTGAGGAGAACCGGAAAACACCTTTCTTATTTTCCTCTCAGGTGCCCCATTTTTTAATATAATACAAAATTCTTTCATATACATTCTTCTTGTCTTGTTCATTGGATCTATGGAGCTATGTTATTTTTTATCCGCTTAATATATTTTGTGCTTAGATCTGAATTTGTGCAGCAATCTTAAAGGTATTTTGCAGCCATAATCGATGTTAGGGCTATTTGTTATGTGTAGCTAAAGTGATCTTTTACGACGAAAGATTCATACTTGATTTGGAGATATGTTGCCCAAATACACGTTCCCTTTTGCACAAGACAATATTCTGATTTCAATGTATGTGTAAAATCATATCATGATGGTAGACTTTAGTAGGCCTCGAAATGATGCACTATGAAGGACTATGCTCAATAACACTGTATCAAAGTTTTTTTTTTTTTTTTTTAATTAAATCCTTACAGCTCCCAAACTAAACTCAACTTTTGTTCCTTCCCTTTTCTTTATAAATCAAAACCCTAAAATAAATATCAACCCTTGTCATAATTTTCAATAGTATAAACATGGCTTAAAATTGTGAGTCAAGTCCATTTACCCACTTTCATGCTCCAAATACATCTCTTGATTAATGAAAATTCAACTTCGTTCTCAATGATGCCTGTTGAAACAATCCTCCTCCTTTACTGTCCAGAAGATCAAATCAGGTTAGATCAATTTCTACTCCTTTTGCAACGCACAAATTCTTCTTTCAATCAACTGAAAAATAAAACCAACTAGGGTGATACTCAATACCACTAAAGATCGTGATGTATGCTAGGGTGAGAATAAATCTCACCGAAGTTTCCTGCATAAAACCCTCAGGCTGGCAAGATGCACAGCTCTGATACCACTGTAAGATCCCAAACCTTAATAATTTAGTCAGTTCTATCACATTTCTTATGTTCTTAGTAAACTTACATTCAGCAAAAACCATGAACATAGACGAGATCTAGAAATACAACCTTTTATTTATATTATTAATTGAAAATAAAATACATGCCCATACAATAAATTTGAGCTCCTGCAAATGGCATGCTTGGCTGCTCCTTAAAAGAAAAAACAAACACTAAGCACTATCGTGGACCCTGGATGGATCCACCAGATAAATTCACCACGGGGTTTTCATCCCGGGATAAATGCTAGAACTAGCCACGCCAAGTTCTCAACCCAAACACAATAAGATAAATAAACCAGAATGATTTTAAATTCCTAGCTTCTCTCCCCTTTTAAAGGCTTGATGGACTTTCTAGAGACCTTATTTTATTATTTTTCTCTGAAACCAACAACAAATACCATGGGAAAATACCAGGGTAAGTACCATGGATCGATCCTATGCACTTTGACTGGATCAAGAAAAGGAATATTACAACATGACCTTGATTGGGAAATTGCTCCATGGAAATGCAAGAAACTGCATTGGCTTGAAAGGAGTTTCAAGAATTGGATTCAATAGCATAGTATTTGGAACGGAAAAGAACATTGCAGGCATACCCTCTTCTATGCACCTTCTATGTTTCTTAGTGTTTGTACAAAGTTTCCCTTTCGATATATATTTGACTTTGCCATGATAACAACCTGCAAGAAAAATGAGAGCATAGACATGTTATCAGAATGTAGATGATGTTTCACTTGATTAGAAGCCAAAAGTATTGAAACAAACATATAGTTAAGAGTTATTTGAACTATGTAATAGCAATAATATTGAATAACATACATCGAGGGAAAAAATTAATTCAACTATGCTATAAATATACAATCACAGACTATCTCCTTATAACCATGAGATGGATTCCTACAACAACATACATTACATACTCAAGACAACCTCTGGTACTTATTTCTTAACTTCTTAGAATTAAGAACATCAACATACTGGGAAAACTAGCATTGAGATCCTCAATAAGCCAATGAATAGTTGAGAAAGTTCTATAGACTTTGTTGGCCTGAGTAGGTTAAAATAAAAGGAAAAAAAAGCCATGAAAATATGAAAATGGATGTAAACATCATATCAATGTTTTGAGAAATAATTTCCATCCACTACATTTGAAGTTCTTGGGTCTTGGAAATGATGCATATACTGAAATAAATATTACCTTGTTCTCCACTATAGTATAGATTTCAACTTCTTGACAACTAAAATAATATGCAGTGAACAGAGTCGTAAAACTCTGGCACATTTCAACATTAATGTAGCGCTAGATGGACACTATTATTTGCATTTAAATATATCGACCTAGTTTAATCATAAGAACTGAGATGAGTGCATCATGTGCAGCAACCGAATGTCGCTCGACTTGCACATGAATAATTTCTAATACAAAGGTTCTCGCTTTCACCAAAGGGAGGATCAATTACCCTTTCACCTAGAGCTTAACCTACCTCTGTGAGTCCCGACCTGACTTCTCTGAGATTTTTTAGTTTTGGTGGCACTCTGCCTGGACTATTCAACCTCTTGGAATGAATTAGCATAAATGCCTCGGGTTGGGTGGGTTGAACATTGATATTTACCTTTACTCAGTCTACTTGCCGCTTAGGCAAATGAAACCTTCCAATTTCTTCTTTGAGGCTAAGCACTTACATGATACCTCTCTTTGTAAAAATATATATAAATTCTTCCCTGCAACATGAAATGAAATGATGAGTGCACTACAAGGGCACCCAATACCAGACTTGCGTTGTAGTCGAATATCCTTGGCGGTATCGAGGTAGAATATCTCTCCTTTGTGCCATTTCCCATGGATTCCCTAACCCTCTCATAGACTCAAATAGCTCTCCTCCACACGATTTCCCATGGATTTCTCTTGTGCTCTCTTCAAATTCCACCGCAAAGGAATTACCTTGGTTGTAATGCTAGATCAGTCAAGGCTCTGATTTTAAACCCTTTCTCAAATATTGTATTAATCATTGGATGATATCAATACCTTATGATAACTATTCAACCTAATTGATATCCTTCTCGAATCCGAAGTGTTCTATTTCAACCGTTTAGAGATTTGGGCTTATTCTTTTATTATTATAAGTCTTTCAAAGGTAGAAAATAGAGACATGTTCGTTGCTTCTTGGTGCTACCAGTCGAAGGCCAAAGCTTCTTTCTTTCTAATCCTCTCACATACCAACTGTCTCACAGACCAGTAAGCTCCTCTACGCATTTCCCTCCCTAATCCCTCTCCTCCCACCTCCTCCACACTCTTTGGCCTTCCCAAGGCCTTCCCTAACCCGCTTGGCCCAAAAAATTAAAAAAAAAAGAATACCTCAAATTATTTATATTTTTATATAATAAATAAAAACCCACTCACCCCTAGTTATATAGCCAATATAATTTTTTGTGATTTTTTAATTTTTTACCCCAATATGAACGCACGTGATATAATATTGCTTTGTGAGTGATGCCCCTGTGCCCTTGGCCATGAATATGGAATTATGTCTCTTCTTGAGTGGTTGTCTCCACACTCTTCTCCTATGCTTGTGGGTGCTCCAAAATATCTTGAGGTTCTTCCTTTGGAGTATAAATATCATTATTTTCATGCAACTAAATCTCCCTCTCAATGGAACACTTCATTTCCTTTTCCTCATCGGACTTCACATTCGTTGGAACAAATGTCATTATGAGGGATAGAAGGTACGCATGATAGTTGTGAGGTGTATAAGTGTACCCCACAAATATCCCCAAATATGTTATCGGCTCTAATGTTTTCCTTGTTTCCTTGCAGAGATGGAAATATATTGAGCTCCAAATATCCTAAAGTGCGGCACATCTAGTTTCTTCTCTGAAAACTCTTCTTCTCGTGTACTCATCCCAAGAATCTGATGAGAACTCTTATGCTAAACATATACCATTGTGTTGCATGCTTCAACCCTCAAGTGCATAGGTAGGCCTTATTCATGAAAAATCTCCCTTATTTCTCCAAGAATACTTTTGTTCTTCCTCTCATCCACCCCATTCTACCGTCGATTGTGGGGTGTTGTCAACTCTTGTCAAATTACTTCTTTTTCACATAATTTTTTAAACTCATTCAACACGTACTAACATTTTTTATCACTCTTATGAGACTTCACTTTATTTCTAGTTTCTTTCTCAACAAGTGCTTTAAAATCAATAAACTTAGAGAATGTATGGTATTTCTTCTGCATGAATAAAAACCAACACTTTTGTGAGAAACCATCTAAAAATATAACATAATACCTGTGCTTAGCAATGGAAGGTGTCAATAAAGGTTCATATACATTATAGTGGACCTTTTCATGGATTCCATGAACCCTTTTATCCCAATAATTGAAGGTGGATTTAGTGTAATTCCCCAAGATACACCCTTTTCATATATCTTGCTACTCTAGTACTCCTTTGGCGAGGCATGTGTTGATCTGTTGCATGGTATTCAAAGAGCTATGATGCAAATGGACATGTCTTCTATTCCATAATTTATCGACATCTCTACTGTGCACCTTCTCCACTTTTGTGCTTAAAGAAACAATTTCTTCCACATCTACATTATAGAGGTTCCTCACTGGAACCCCAATCGTCTTCACTTTTCCCATGGTGATGTGTCTCAAGAATGCCTTGCCTTTTCTTAATATCACATCATAGCCATGGTATTCCAACAACATTATGGAAATTGGTTCTTCCTTAGACTCGGTACAAACATCACATCCTTGAGCCTAAGAGGGTAGCTCCACTCCCTATGAAAGGTCATTGTGTTGATCTCGGTTGCATTGTACCTTCCATCATATCCCATATTGATGTGCATATAGATATATTTATCCTCAAAATCATTGAAAAATTATTTATTCCTTTTCATATGGTACGAGGCACCATTATCCAAATACCACATGTTTCCCATCACTGTGATTTCCATGCATGTAATTAGAGTGAAGTCAAGCTCGAATTATGAAGGCAGGGATTCAATTGTCACTCATCCTAAGCTATTCATGTTTTCCTTTTTGTGTCAACAATTCATGGCATGGAATCCAAATTCATGACAGTGAAAGCACTTGATTCTGGAAAATTCTTTCTTCTTTCCCCCTCAACTAGATTTTGATTTGGCTTGGGATTTCTTCCCTTTTCCCTTCTTTTCCTTTCCAGTAAAGACAAAATTTTCTTCATCCTCTCCCTTGGATGAATTCTTTTCTCTAGTATTCTGCCTTATTTCATCCTGTACCAAATTGAATAAGGGTCATTCCCAATTTTCTAGTTTCTCCCTCTAATTTACTAAATCTTGGTAGTTGTTCTAGCTCTTGGGAATGCCTAGAAGGGCTAGGCTCAGCAAATCATCATCTAATAGTGTGACACTAAATCTTGCAAGTTAATCACAACATTGTGTGAACCTGCTTAAATATTGTTTAATTGATTCACTCTTCTACATCTTGATACTTCAAAGCTTGTCCTTGAGGACTAGCTTCCTTTGGTCACTACTATTCTGGAAAAGATATGTGCATGCTTGCCACATTAGATACGAATTTTCTTTCCTATGGATATTTGAGGTAATATTTTCTTGTAGTCCCTCCAATATGATTCTTCTTTCCCTGGCTACACACTTCTGCATATTATGAGTATCAAATATTGTTTCTTTCAGAATGTCACTCTCAACAAATTCCTTCAACCCATTATCTTCTAACATTGCCTCCATGTGGTCCTTCCAAGAAACATAATTCGAGCTTCCGGCAAGGGAATAATCAAGTCATATTCTATATAAATCCATCCTTCTAGTTCTAAATAATTGACCCTGTCAGAATTGATTCTCCTTCAAAGACAACTTCCAAATATCTTCTCTAATATGAATCTAGCTCTGATACCATGTAGAAATTAATGTGTAGATTCAAAATTTCTCATGAAATTTACTAAATCACAAGACTCAAAGCTACTCTACCGATTTGTGGAAGTAAATTCATGATATATAACACAAAAAATTAACATGAAAGAGGTAACATCACGCATGCACAAATATTTATCTAGGGGAAAGAAACTTCTCAAAACCCCTTACTATTTGTATTGCATTAATCAAAGAATCTAGATGAATACAATATGCTTGCCCAAGCTTGAGCACAACCTGATCTTGTATCTTGTATCCTCTTCCTCACTAACTAAACCTGACCAATACGTAGCCAAATAGCTCTTATTCCCTTGCAATGTTCAATAAAGAATCATCCCTTGTTTTTTATGGAAATAACTCAATTGGATTGCACAATTTATGTAGGCCCATCTTTTCACTTCATGCACCACTTGTATAACTTGGATTAGTTTACAACATATAGTACACTTCCCTTGAACTCCAATCTCAACTTGGTAACTCAAATTATCTACATGCATAAGTTATTTTGGGTTGATTGATTAGTTAACTAGATAAGCATTGTTTTTTATTGAAGTTACACTGCACAAATTGACCTTCCACTAGTTTCTCCAATAGTTGGAACTATTTTAACTGAAAAAAAAATTCAACTTAACTGAAACAGGTTTCTAGAAATTATCAATCAATCATAATGAACTGAACTCAAGTGTTTTCAACTCGAATTAACTGATTAAACTGAGTGACAAGAGACATGTCGCTTGAGTTAAATAACTCCAAGTATTCTGCTGAAATGAAATTCTAATTTGTATCTAGTTTGACCAAGGAATAGTCAAAACTAGATTTTATTGTTGAGTTTTAAAAACAAGTCATGGAAGTAGCTTGGACGCTGACAAAAATTCTAGCAAACAATGATTACCTATTTGGATATAAATGAAACCTGTTGTATTTTTTGAAATAATTGTTTGTGAAAATTAGACATTTTGTTTTAATATACTGGACATAATGTCCCAATTTAAAGACAAGGGGTTACTAATAACAATCACATTTTGTTTGATAAAGAGCCTCTTACTAATATATAATAAAATTAATTTTAATTTATTCTATTTTTTATCCAATGTCACTGTGAAATGTTACACCACTCATAAATACATGGATTATTAAATATTGTAATGAAAATATGTGAAATCTGATAATACAAAAAATGAATCAAAATATCATAGACAAATGCACTAATAAAATTTTAATTGATATGAATATTGTTATATGATATATGTTTATTTTTTGATGAATAATAGATTAAAAAAATTACAATATTTGCATTGTCACAAGTTAATATTTCCAAAAATGAGAAAATATCATACAAAATATCGGTGTGTCCATAACATACAAATGCATCGGTTCTTTATGTTATATAAAATCATCGTGGGAAGATCTTTTTGCATCATTGGTGCTTTTTTATAAAATGACAACATCGGGGGTGTTTGCTTCAAGCACCAATATTCTTCAAAATTAACACCCTGGTGCATTGTAATTCTTAACACACTAGTTATTTCATAGAACTAACACCCAGGTCCTACAAAATACAATTTCCATCCCCTGTGCATTATTAAAATTAACAACACCAGTGATTTTATACAAATAATGCATCAATGCATTTAGAAAAACAATACACATTGACATTGCAACTTTAAACAGACGCATTCAGACTGGAATTATTTTTTGTGTTCCCCAGTGTCATTCCTTAAAAGAATGCAGTGGGGTCTTTTTGGACATATAAACACTGAGGTGGTATACCATTCAGGGACCTGTGTTCTTTGCATTCAATGCCTTGATGTGTTTAGTTATCTATTCATCCCGATGCATTTATATATGTAGATGTTGTGTGGCAGGGTTGTAATTCAACAAACTCTCTAAACACTTAATTGTCAACCCAGGGATTGGTAAGCTTCGAGGCATAACACAGGAAATTCCAAGAATAATGGTATAAAATTTCTACGAATCTACTTTTGTCTTCATAATTACACGTGTAGAATCGAAAGAGAGAAAGAAAATAACACCAAGGCAATTATGGTACTGGAATCAACAAAGAGAAGAACTTGCAAGAATTAAATGAAAAGAAATTGAATGAACATAAATAAATCCTAATAAATGAAAAGAGAAAGAAAATCTATATGGTTGAATGAAAGTACAATAAAAGACGGAGAGGATAATGAAACTGCTAGTTATATTTGTCTTTGTTATAAGTGTTATGTTCCTGGACTGGATCAACATTCTTGTACTCCAACAGAGTTCCTGTACTAGAACGATATTCATGTACCAAGGCATTGTTCCTGTACCAATATTTTAGTTCCTACACTATAGATTCTTAATATTACCAACCACTTGTATCAAATTTAAAGAACGCTAACTATAAATCAATTCAAGATAAATCAGATCAAGGCATGAAATCGTAAATGAATCATTCAAAGTAACATAATTCTCAATATTCACTCATTAACAAATACAAACATTGCAATAATTGAAAGAGAATTATATCACAACAAACTTTCCGAAAAGGTAAAAATTTTAATCTGAGAGACAAAGCATACATTAAAATGCTATCGCTAATGAAAAAAAAATTATATCCTTTTAAGGAAGATGTCTCAAGTCAAACATATCTACAACAAACCTCAACTGTTTACACAAGAGCACTAGTACATGTACTATTTCTTTGGTGTAAACAAGATTTCATCGATACACAAGAAATGTAAATAAACCAAGAAATCCAATCCCTAAGTGGTACACACTTTGTGGGAGTATAAAATCGACCTTAGAAATGAAGCACACTATTTCATAACAAAAATAAAACAACTTGCAGAAATGAATTGTTCTCGCTTGAGATAAAACACACTTTTCAGACTGAAATGTATTAAGTCAAAACACGCTTTTGTAGAAAGGGAAATAAATATTCATATCACATAAATAAAGGGAAATGAAATATTACAACATTATTGAATAAATCTAAATGAAATAAAGCTGCCAAACCCTTGATCTGGTTAAGATAGAACTCATAAAGAAATGGAAATCTATAAATTTATATGCATAAAAGAAATATTCCTTTGTTTTGGATCTCCATATGAAATAATAGCACACTCTTGTAAACATAGGGAGAACAAGATGGGTTGGCTGGGCCCTAGCCAACCAACTCATTTCCCTTATGAAAGATGTGAGATCAAATGCTTAAACAAATCATCCACGTCAAATCTAAAACCATAGATTAAAATACTATCATAGCTCCTTGTATTAATTCAATAAGTGAAAATATGTAATATGAGTTCCAAGTTCCATCCTATAAGTGGGCAATACAAAATAATAGTACACAATTCTCCAAAGTATCGCTAACTGATCTATCCTAGAAACCCTATTAAATACAATACTCAGCTCTTTGACCGCAACATAAAAGAAACAAGAAATGTAACTTTAGGCTCTTGGCTATGAGTAGAGGCTAAATTGGGGTGCTCGTCAAAACCTGAACCTTATTGTTCCAACATTCTCCTTAATTCTATGATCCTAATTAAGGTGTGAAACAAGTGAAAATTTGGTTCTTCACTAAGGAGTGTGCATCATTCAATGAGCAGTTGTGATTATTCTTAGTAATATTGTGGGATCTCTTGTGAGTGCAGGAATGGCAGACAGTACTAGAACATTCCTACACCAACCATATTTATAATAATTAGTACTTTTATTTTATCATTCTCTTGAGGAAATAAATAGATAAGTTACAAATACAAAATAAACCATTTAAACCCTTTCTAATTAATAAGTAACCTTATGTATGCTATGATTTCAAAGACATGAAGGAGTGTAGGAATGGGTGCAAGGGTTAGGTTCCACTTGTACAAGGAGGGTTTGGATAGTGTTATTAGGGAGTATTAGGGATAAAAATAGGACAATTTTTGAAACCAACAATAGTGCATCGTTTCTACTTGTTCCATGAAGCGCACCACACAAAAAAAAAACATATGCTAAAACATCCAACCACCTAGACTTTTATAGTTTTGATGAGGTTCTGTTATAATCTCCACTAAAGCATCCACTATTACAATAATTTTTTTAGAATATATTTTTTTTATAATTTTTTTCCAATATTATAGAATTACAAACCTCTATTATAACCTCCACTAGAAGGTATTTTCCCTGTAGTGCAATATTTATCCTAGAGAGAAAAAAATGAACTAATGTTAATAGATCTATCAAAAACTCCATAGCCAAGGGCAAGTATGAAATGGAGAAAAGGATGAGAATAAAAAATATTAAGGAAATTAAGCTTTGAATGGTCTTGAGAAAGGTTAGACAACAAAAGGAGATTGGAAAAGGGGGAGGATAAGTACTAAGGAATAAATATAGACAATAAGAGGTCACCTTATTAATCGTGGTCAGATAAAAATGCTTTATGGGTGTTTCTCTTTATGAAACTTTTCCTCGAATGAAGATCCTAGCTTGGAATATAAGAGGTGTCAATGATATAGGTAAGTAGAGGAATATTAAAGATCAAATTATTAAGGAACCTATTGAAATTATAATGCTATAGGAGGTAAATATTTATAGTGGGAAGGTAAAATACATAGCTAACAATTTTTGGGAAAGGTGTGAATCAATGGCATTCGAGGCTAATCAAAGTATTTTTTTATTGCAATCCTCTAGAACCCACTCAATATTTCCTTCACGAATTATATTTCTTTTCAAAGGATAATTTCAAGAATATTAAGGTATATTAGTACCAAGGAGGATGTGTCTTTGGTAGTCATTTATGCTCCTCATATACCTATAGAAAACGTTGAATATCCAAAATATATTCATTCAATTAGGTAGCTACTTCAGGATGAAATTTCAATTACTAGGGGTGTTTTTAATCTTATAAAATCATTGGAAGAAATGAGAGGAGGGTTGATAACGTTGGATTCATAATATTCTTATTTTGCTAATCTGATCAAATAATTACGGGTGGTAGATATGGATACTAGTAATGGAATATTTACAAGGAATAACTATTATGGTTGAAAACACCATATAGTGAGTCACTTAGATCAAATTTTGGTGTCAAAATCCCTATTAGGTGAAGACATTTTTCTGGAAATGGTGATTTTTCCATGGTTCATATCTAATCACTATCATATCATATTATAACTACACTAGAAAAAATCCTCCATAAATCACCCATTTCGTCTTAAGAGTTTCCACTTGCAGGACCCAAAAAATTCCTAACCAAAACCCATATTTAGAGGGAGGAAATTCATATGAAAGGCTAGAATCCAATTCCTTTATTTCAACCTTTAAAATGAAATAATTAAAGAAAAAAAAAGAAGAAGAAATGGAATTGAAAATAATTTGACCACAAGATGACATATAAATATGAGCTCTAAGCATAGATGTAATAGAGACACGAGCAAATTATTAGAGAGGGATACTCTTATATTATCATTGTAGAAGAAGGCTGGTTTGTAAATAAAAAAGAGAAGAGAATAATAGAGGAGGATTTCTTGTGGAGATATAAATCACGAGTACAATGGTTGGGAGAAGGAGAGCACAATAGAAACATTTTTCACAAAACTATGATTTTAAGCATCGCCATCATAATATAAAATTTTCTCTCAAACTGAGGGAACGGTAGCACCTTATGTAGCATGAGGAAATAGAAATGAATTGGTCTCTTATTTTCAAAATATGCTATCTAAACCAACTCTGTAGAGACAAGAACCCATGCAAAGAGTTACCACTCGTATCCCTCATAAAATAAATCAAGATCAAAATAAGGCTTTAGTGAAGGAAATTACTTTTTTCTAAATTGGAAGAGGTGATAGTTGTTATGGCCCACAATGAAGCTTTATGACCACATGGTTTCACCATTTACTTATTTGAGGAATGGAAAAAAATTATCAGCCCTAAAGTTCATGCTCTAGTTGAAGAATATTAGACAGCTAAAAATATATGATCGAGCCTTAGAGCTAATTGCATCACCTTAATCCCTAAGTAAGGGAAATTATATCACTCTAATGTCTTTCATCCTATTTTCTTATGAATTATTATTTAGAATATTATTTCCTATGTTATTGTCAACTGCATCAAACCCTTGTTCAATAATATTATTTCCCCCAAAAAATAGGGTTTTTGAAGGGATACCAACTTCTTGATGGTATTGTGGTTTCTCATTAGGTTATCCACCCATTGAAGAAATCCAAAAAATGTGGAAAGTTGATTAATTTAAATAATCTTAAAGCTTAGGGCAGATTGAGGTGGGGCTATATGATGATTTCCCTTTCTACTTTCAATTTTTCCTTGCAATGGAATTATTCAGTTAGATCTCATATTTTTTTCCCTTTCTATTCTATTCTCCTGAATGGCTTTCCTAATAAACCATTCAGCCCATCTAGTGGCCTTCCCTAGGGCGACCAAATATCGTCAGTTCTCTTCATCTTAACACATGAAGGACCAGGGATATATATCAAGGAATTTGGTCATTATACCATTATAAAATGGCTTCAACATTTTGGTGATGACCTTCTTATTAGCCATGAAAAATTTGCGAATGATATTTTATTCTTCTAAGAGGCCTCTCTGTGATAGGTTCATGTGATAAATTCCATTCTCTATGATTTTACGCATGTGTGAGGTAAGTAAATTAATGGATAAATTTCTAATCTTTTTTAATTATGTACTAACCCTACGATTCAAAGACATGTCTCTCTCCTTCTTGAATTTTTGATAGTTACCATTTTGATGAAATGCTTGGGCTTCCTCATGTAGATAAATAAGTAGAAGATGCATGTTTTCCTTTAGTGCAAAAAATTTAATCCAAAATATTTCCAATAAGCTTGAGAGTTGGGCCTTTATATCACTCAATTTGGTGGGATTCCTAGTTCTAATCAAGTTGGTGTTACAATCCATGCCTATAGACTAGTTATTATCCTTATCTTCCCCCAAATATGATATGCAATTCCATAAATAATTTGTATATTAACTTCTTATGTCAAGCAAGGTAGAATGAAAATAAATGGGAACTAGTGGCATGGGAGAAACTTTTTATTCCAAAATTTTTAGGAGGATTAGGTATTTTGAATACTGAGAAGTTTAACAAAGCCCTTGGAGTGAAACTATGGTATCCTTTGATTCATGGAGGAACAAATATTTGGAAAATAGTATACCTTTTCCAAAACTAGGAAAGTATGAGTTGCAAGTTCCCTTTAGGGTCCTCGATTTTGAATCTATTTCAAGAGAATAAAAGTCAAATCTAAGTTCATACCCTTTTGGAGGTAATAAATTAACAAGCTTCCATTTTCTGGAAACATTCCTTGCAACAACTACGAAACCTTAATAATAGGGAAAATCTAAGGGAATTGAGACTATTTACTTTGCATTAGAAATGTTTTACATTTTTCATCTCTTGGATATCAAATGCAAATGAAACATAATGGCGGGTTTAGAAAAATCAAGATAATCGTCCAAAATATCTCCCTATGTTTCAATGGCCCGCCTGTGGTAGTGTATTTGGCGCATGGGCATACATAATACGCTTTCCTTAGTAGGTTGGATGCTTACCTGCATAAGAGTCACAATTCAAAATGGTTTGTTAAACTTTAGTGGAACAAATTCAACATGTAATAATATAGGTTAGAGAGGAAAAATAACATACTACATAAAAAATAAAACAAAAACAAAAAAAATATGCACAAGATACATGCTCGAAAGAGCAAACACACTAATAACTCAAAATGGAGAGCTTCTCCCTTTATTAGGTGCTGGTGGTGATATAAGATAGAATGCTAAATCTTTTGAAGTTGATCCTTTGAGCTATGGAGTTCAAATATCCAAGACAATGAGGTCTCTTTCCCTCAAGTTTTCCGCAAGCTTCTCTTCCCTCTCAAAATATGGTAGATCAATGAACATGTGGTGAACTCCTCTCTCTTGGAGTGAGATGTTGGGTGGCCAACAACTGAGTCCTTCCAATCCCTTTGTTGTTGGACTACACAAGCTGGTTTGGTATGGATATATTTTTCAAGCATAATGTTATGTCTCCTATTCTTCTTCCAAAGGCTAGCTTTTATATACAATTTTCAAATTCTCCCTCCTTCTCTTGGCCAGAGATGGATGGTGACATAAGGGTGGAGGTAGAATTCCTTTGTGTGCTACACTAAAGCCTCAAGGTGGCTCAAAGGCGACTGTACTTGGTGGGATTGAGTGAGAATATTTTTAGCCAAGTGTGCCAAGTGGTCCTGGATGGTGAAATTTTTTCATCCCCAGGACCGCGTGGCTATCGAAGGGATAGAAGCGTTTTTTGTGCCTATTGAAGAAAAAGCAGCACTATGTGCAAAAATTCCTTGTTGCCTATGCGTTGTCCATAAATTTTTCCTTTGAATTTAGGAATAATTAAAAAATTTAGATCTTCCTAATGTATTCCTTCTTTGGAAACATTTATCTGTACCTTCTGCTTGACATTTTTAATGTCTTTTTCCCATACGATTTTCTAGTGTTAACAGTTGCCCCTAATGTATGAGGTCTAGGAATATTTGCATAGCCGAAATACGTTACAATTTATTTTCCGTATGATCCTTTTGAGAGAGAGTAACATGATTTGGCACTGAGTTGGGAGACTCCTTGACTTAAGTAAAAAGGACACCATGCTTTGTTCAAAACTAGCATGAGAGAGAATGAATAAAATATTTCTACGAGGCAAGCATGTCCCATGTTCATGATGTTTTGACTAGTTAATCTTATCTGATAGAGAGTGGTTTTGTTTATGTAATTTTTGGTAGTGACCTGCTCCTAGTTGATAATGGCGGTTGTTCACGCCCTCGGGGGCAGTTTTCTTTGAAAGAAGGTTGAATGTGGTGCCCACATGCATAATATTGACATGGCATGTTTGTTTAGAACAACTATTCATTGTATGCATGGGTCTTCGACTGTTGGGGACCTTCTCATGTAAGCATTTCTGAAAGAGATGCTTATCAAGTCACAAGTCTTCGACGAATTCTAACAGAGTGCAATGGTTATGAAGTATGGTATAATATTGACATGAAATATTATCATGAAGTCGAATTAAAAGAGGATTGATGACATCAATGGGAAATGATGATTCCCATAGTTCTATATAGGGATGCCCCTATTGAGGTGAGTAGTCATCCAAGGTACTACTTCATTCTTGGAAAATGGTTGTTGTTGTCGAAAAGAAGGAAGCATCAACTTATCGAAGTGAGTACTGATGCAAGGGACTAGTATTTATAATGTAGCAGGGCATGGTGTGATGGGTTAACTAGCCATGATGATGAGAAATGGTTATAATTGATGATGGTATTTAAGTGGACCGAGGTCGGAGCTGTAAATGCGAGTGGTGGCAGTCATAACAATTTCTAGTGAGGAAATCCCTGGAGTCTGTAAGACATCTAGGGTGGGTGTATGGTTGATATGAGTGTCACAGTTAGGTGTGGTAAAATAATGCGTAGCTCCAACCAAAGGTGATTAGGGACTACTGCAAAGTGAGAAATGTTAGTGGATGGGTGGGAGTGCTCTCCTAAAAAAAAATATTTGTACACTTTCCAAAACAATATAAAATGGGTTTGGATGTACAAAAATGGTGATGGGTTCCCCTATAAATGTGAATAATCCTTAACCATGGTATGAGGAGTGTGTTTTGCTAAGGGTGGGGGGCTCATTGGTTGGTATCGGTGCGAGAGTGATGAGGAAGATAAAAATGTTGTAGATGGGATATGCTGATGGGGGTGTGATAGGCCAAATTTCAAACATGGTGGTGTGATCTTTTTTATTTTCCTATGATAATGGTAGCCTGATAAAGGGTTTTTAACATGACATGGGTAAAACTTAACTTTATGTATGATCGAAGAATGAATATGAAGTGCTTCCCGGGATTGGGGTTTGATGGCCATGGCTCTAGAACTTTGGTGTATGTTCTACATGAGCGAGGGACGCCATGGAGGGTGTGGTTATACCAACCTACAAGGGTGCTTATCATGTGAAAGGTGAGGTGATGATAAGCATGGCTGGGTGAAAGAAGCCTATGGTCTATTTATTTGAAGAAATAATGTCAGGATATCCAAAGCTTCTTGGGGAGCCTATCATGTTGGGGGTGGAATGATACCTACTCTTGTACCTTTGCTGGCTCAGACATATGGTGATTTGGAATTTTTTTAATACCTGCAACCAATACCCCAAGTAAAAAGCATCTTTTTCATACAAACATATTTGAAATAGCTTAAATGTAAAGCAATAAGAGAGGGCATACCTGAACTTCACTATGGCCGATGTTGTGCCTGAAAATGACTTTTTATGAGGTGTAATTTTATGGGGCCTAGTTTGAACATGATGAAGTGTTTATCACTATATTTCTCATGGTTTTTCGATTGGCAAATATGAGCTCTAGTTATGGTCTATTGAAAAATGAGAAAAGGGTGACATATGGGCCAATATGGTTCATTTCAACTCATTTTTTTCTTTTAAGGGTCCGAGGTCAGAGCCAGTCTCCTGTACCTCAGCTTTTCTTGCCATTGGGGTTAGCCTAAGCACCCAAGATTCATTTTTTCAGGGTCAGGTAGGACCTTAAATGTCCCATTTTCCATTTTTGTCATTTTCTAGAGTGGGTGGTCGGTAAAAAATGGATTTGTACAAATTTTACACCAATTTTTGGGTAAGACTGCGCAGGCGATCAAGGATGACTTGTGTGTTCCTTGTGCAAAAGGTAATTTTTTCACGAGACCCTCATGGTTGGGAAAATTTATGCGCAATGTACTGCGCATGTATTTGTTACAAGCGCACGGTCACTGTGCCCAAATTTTGCATAGGAGTAGGGAAGTCTTTTTTTTTTCTGGAAAAAACTTGTTTTTGGTGTTTTTCCTCATGGCAGGATGTTGTGGTGGGAGACAGAATGCATTGATCTTCGTGCGACAGTGGCCAAAGACCCCCATGCTTGGGGGATCCCGGATCAATATGGTTTACTGAAGTTCTTAAAGAACAATATACTAAGGTCCTAGGATGGCTTACTTTGATACCTGGTCTGATGCTGGAAAAGGAGCCAACACATTATGGTCTTGCATCATAGGGATGTCGTGATCCAGTCGAAGACTGATGTCTATTTTGTGACTGGTATGTTTCCTCAGGGGGAGTACCTTACCTATCCACTCCCTCCTGACGGAGTGAACATCCATCGTTGGGTTTAGGATGAGGAGAACCATGGTCATAATGTGATCACCCGGGCTCTGTGATAAACCTGGATAAGAGAGCTTCCTTGGCAATGATAGTTCTCTTATTTAGGTCAACGACAACCCATCGAGTGTCGGGTCTACAACTTGATGTTTTGCATCAGCTTTAGGCTGGTCACTTTTCAACTAGGCTCGCTACATTTATCAGGGCATGTTCACTCAACTGACCAAGGCCGAGAGGGGGTCTATTAATGCCTTCGCTTATAAGGTCATCCTCTATAGCATCATGTACGAGAGTGTTTTGATGCTTTAACCTTTTTTGGTGGTGCCCCTCAGTCCTCCAAGGGATTCTCAAATGCATCGGTGGGCACTTTTGATGGCTCGAGTGGTGGAGGAGAGATGGGTCGTTACTGGGACGCAACAGCCAAGGCATGGTTCGAGTCTAACCTACAGATGTTCCTTGAATCCCTGTATTCAGGAATGGATTTCTAGGGGAATTTGAATATGGGTCTTCCTAGAGGATATGCATGGGGTTTGAAAAGTATGAATTTTGATGTTTTTTGCATTTTGAGTATTTTTATTGTGTATAAATATATGACTTTGATGGTTACATTGATTCTATTTTTTGGTTTTTCTTGCAGATGTGGATTCAACAGAGCATCTTACCACTCGTTTGGTGGGTCACTAGCCTAGGAGGAGGAACCCAATTGGGACTGGTCAGTCCCAGGTTGGGGGACATGGTGGTGCAAGG
Organism: Pinus albicaulis; assembly: GCA_034641835.2. Classification (NCBI taxonomy): domain Eukaryota; kingdom Viridiplantae; phylum Streptophyta; class Pinopsida; order Pinales; family Pinaceae; genus Pinus; species Pinus albicaulis. The sequence goes on along the minus strand of JAXQQM020064299.1, from coordinate 21,579 downwards.
GGTCCCTCATGAGAGGCTAGCAGTGCTGCAACTTCCAGTGGGGATGTTGCTCTTCTTGCCGGTACTGAGGCAACCGAAGAACGGGTGGCGAAAATTGTGGAGATGTTGGCTACTACTGACATTAGAGTTCTTGCAGTAGAGGCTTGGGTTGAGGCTATTGATATCATGCTACAACTCTAGCAGATTCATGCAGCCAGTTGGAGAGGCTTACCCGGGGCATTCCGACCAAGGATTTTTATGACCTGGATGACATATGGTTAGAGACAGTGATTTCTTGAGAGAGGGTGCATTGCTGGACTTTACGTAGCATGGCACTTGCGGTTGAAGCTGTTGCTCCTATACTGGCACTGGGTGCTTCTGTGGGTACCAAGGACCCACCAGGCAAGACTTAACCTAGATATTTTTGTATGGTTAGGGAAAGCACCCATTATGAGGATGCCTCCATGCATTTATGACATGTATAATTTTTATGGACATGATGATTAGTGGCCTATTTTCTGTACTAGGAATCATATAATTTTTTATGTATATATGCGAGATGCATATTTTTTATGACTCTTATGATGTGTCTATGTTTATTATTTGGTTTATGTTTACATATGTTTTTTATAGATTTTATGTGCCTATGATGGATATTTCTGCTTTATCCCTTTGCTTTTTATAGATGATGGTTTATATGAGATGCATTCCAGTCTAGAATATGGTTAGCTATGTGATCAACTATTTGATTTTGATTTCTTGGTATATGTGTACATGTAATGTGATCAAAGTGATGACTCAACTGACGTGCATGCAATTATTCTCTAAATAGTTGTGAATCTCGTACTTCAAAAGATTGGTTTAACTACGATACCACTAACTATCAACACTTCTTGCACTTGGACAATTGGAAATAGAGAAATATATTTTTTGGCTAACTCGAGTTGTAATCAAAGAGGCCTTTACTTGGATGTAGACAACACACCAAAATTTTAATTAGAGTGTCATAACCATTTTTAATGCATACTAGAGAGTGATAAAAAATCCCTAATGGAAGAGGCTACTAATGAGGATAAAATCTCCTCGATGGGGGTGATATTTAAGACAAATCGTGGTATTAAGGCATTATACCACCACCCAATTTTGGATATTTAAATAAATTTTAGGGTTAGCATAGCCATCCCCATTCATCTAAAAGACTTCAAATATTTAATAATATTTATGTGATCACACATGATGCTTTATGGATTTTTGTTTTTTGCTTTCAGTCTTAGTGTTCAGAAGGGGAGAAAAGGTTAGCGCCCTTGCTGTAGCAGACATGGTGGGATGGAAGTTAGTGTAGAGTGTGTCCTATTAACATTTTAGAATTGACCCATTTGGGAATCAAGGCTAAGATTTTTAAACTTAATTATTGAGGAAAGATACCACCTCATGCCTCTCCATTATCTATTTTGGTGATCTCTTGAATCTCAAAGGGAGGAGTTATGGTCACCCGAAGGCAGGTGGGAAAGGAAGGGACGTTGAAGTAGTTGGCTGGAGATTCTTAGATATTCCTTGAGTTATTAGCATACTAAATTCTACTACAACCATAAAATTTATGAGTCTTCCATCTTTTTCAACCTACATGTCTAAGGTTACTCTTTATTCCTTCAGACTCTAAATTTGTATATTAAATATTTTTTTCTTACTAGTATTGTTTTAAGGGAGGTCATTCTTGTCTTTGGTTCCAGTTCTATATTCGAAGATTTTTGTATGGACTTTGTCTTCTTCAAAGCAATGTGTTTCTTAGGTTCGCATTCTTAGAGTGTTCCACTTAGTGTCAACCTCCTAATTTTGCATCGACCCACTAGGCCCTATGATTTCTATTAGCTCACCTAATTTTTTCACCATCTATTCAATTGTTGGCTGAGTTATGGTAGCATAAGCAACTTAATATTTTAGTCATGCTAAATATTTTCATATATAACTAGATAATCACATTTACCCCTGACATGATAAGTTAGAGAATGTGTGGTAGACACAAAGGAGGATGCCAGAACCCCGAGGTACCTAATTGTAGCTTAAAAAATGCACAAGAAGATGTTAAAGTGTATCACGCAGTCATTACCCCTAAACTGATGAATGAGTTCCACTAATTAAAATCCATTACTACTAGAGATGATCAATCTTTCTCAATTTAAGAGATCCCGACCCTCGGTATAGACAAGGAAGAATGAAGTAGTACCTTAGTTCCATTGCATTGTATTGGTGTATGAAGTCTTCGTTGGGTGGGTATTGAAGGAAAAACAAGAATAGAGATACTTTTTTTCTTTTACTCTAGAGGATTTCAAACATGTTCAAAGAAACCAAAAATTATTCTGGAAAGAATGGATGACAAATTGACACATATAGAGCTCCAACTCTAGTGTGATCCTCTTCCTCCTACACCGTTTGGTTGATGTGCCAGAGATTTGGTTCCTGTCACCTCCTTATGTTCTTCATTTTGTGAATGTTAGATTGTAGGTTTTTTATTTTATTATATAATAATTGATATATTAATTATGGAAGAGTTGTTGAAAATATTAAAATTTTGGAGAAATTACTATTTATGTAGGTGGTAAAAAAAATACACGTTCCCACTTGGAACATTGATACCATCTATTGAGTGACATGTCTTAGGATTATGGATAGTCTTGTATACCTGGTTTGCATGATATTTGAGGCAAAAAAATTCTAAATTACAAAAAAAAAGGGTATACAACATTATCTATATACATATTAGATAATTTTTATTCCATTACTAATTTTTTAGAGAGATTTGTAATTCATTTATTTTTTTAAGTATAAATATATGTTTTTTTATAGAAAAAGAGTCCTAAGGATATATGTTTTCTACTTCCATGTAACAACATGGAAGTAGTGTAGAATGTAAATTAGAAATAAAATATTTCAATTTCAAATATAAATATATATATATATATATATATATATATATATATATATATATATCTATATATCTATATATATATATATATATATATATAGATATATATATATTGTTGTCATTTATTATTTGTTATATATGTGTATAATATTTTTATTGTGCTTAAAGATATTTACAACCCAATATATGAGAAATGTATAATCATTAGAAGTTACATTTAAACATTATTTAGTAAAAAATATATATGTTACACATTATATGTAATTTTTTTCTAAATAAAAAATATATTTAATGATATATATATATATATATATATATATATATATATATATGAATGACTAGGTTATATTTATTAATTGAATAACAATATCTGCCTCAATCAATAAATATTGGGTCTAGCATTAATCCATGTCCCTCGTACCCTAAATTTGTAGCTGCTCAAATTTTATTAACCAATCAAATTTATATTTATGTAATAATTTCGAAGACCAATCAAACTAGTTTTCATCTTATTGGCCTCTTCCTGAGGCGGGGATGCCAAAAGCTTATGTTATATTTTGGATTTATGTTTGGTGCTGGGAAATAATGCTAACATTAGTTCTCCAATATTAAATGTTATATACAAGTCGTATTATTTACCAAACTTTCACTTCTATCTTACTTACCTACCAACACTCTGCATGTTAACCACGCATCCCACCTAGGGGTGAAAGGGTTATCCTATCTCTGTTGTGTGTGGTGTGTCGTTCTCTATGTTGGCTGATGCAGTTTACCGTATAAAAGGAAACATTAGTAAAACTATAAACATTTTACAAATGTAGCATAGGAGTATTTTAGGATTTTCCATAACGTATCATTCATTCCAGGATTCTATTTGATATGCCGACAAATTTTTGCCATAAGCAACTCAGACTATAGAATTTTCAATGGAAACCCCAAGTAGCAATAACTTGTATTTATAAGGAATGTGTTCTTGCATCTTTTCTCATCCAAACTGTTTAAATCTTGAATTTATAGCCATGGTTAGTTACAATCTATCGATGGCTAGGAGGATCAGAGTTTTAATAGTGCTAGTGTTACTAGCAACCCAAGTGCAAGTGGCCTTTGTCCAACACTACGGATGTGCTAAGGGTCAGTGTTGAAGTCAACAGGGATATTGCGAAACAACGAAATTTTACTGTGGGGAGGGCTTCCAAAGCGGGGCCTGCTACAATAAGCCTCCTATTTCTCCTACTCCCACTGGAATAGGCATTGCATCTATAACTTCCTGTTGAGATATTAATCTCACTATTAGTTAGGTGTAGTTACATTTATTTTTATTGTCTGCTAGGTGTCGTAGACAATTAAGTTTACTTCAATTTTACTTCAGTTTACTTCAGTTCTACTCCAATCATTTATTATTGATGTTTACAATGTATTCTATTTAACTATCTTTGAATATTGAGAAGGGCAATCTCTGCTCCAGTTTTTCGCTCTCATTCTATGTCATGGTATTAGAGCTAGCTTGCATAATCCTCCCCAAAGAGTAGCAACAAAGCCAAGTTGGAACAGTAGAGAGCAAAGGCGATTGAAGAGAGTTTATTTTTTTTAAATATTTAAAAAAAAAATCACTGATAGTAGGTAGACCAATGACTATAGAGTTATTTTGAAGCAGACTTAAACTCTTAATTGTGAAATTTGTGTCCTATCCAAGCATAAAAGAGATAGCTTTCCTACATCATCATCAAGGGTGAAAGAGCCTTTAGTACTTGTCCATACAGACATATGTGGCCCAATGAAAACACTATCCATTGGTGCTAGTTTCTACTTTTTGACATTTATTGATGACTTTAGCATGAAGATATGGGTGTACTTTAAAAAAAAAAATCAGATACCTTCTCTAGATTTCTAGAGTTAAAGGCCGAAGTAGAAAAACACAGTGGAAAACTCTTGAAAGTATTCAGATCCAATAGAGGAGGAGAATACAGCTCAAATGAATTCAAAACATTTTGTCGACAACAAGGTATCATAATGCAATACACAACCAGATACACTCCACAGATAAATGGAGTAGCAGAAAGAAAGAATTAGTCGATCATGAACATGGCGAGATGTATGCTACGGGAGAAGAAGTTATCAAATAACTATTGGCCTGAAGCAGTGTCGATGGCAGTGTATGTTCTCAACAAATCACCAACATCTAGTCTACAAGATAGAATACCTCAAGAAGCATGGGATGGAAACAAGGTAAATGTGTCACACTTTAGAATTTTTGGATCAGTAGCTTTTTCTCATGTTCCTAAAAAACTAAGAAAAAAGTTTGATGATAGGAGTGAAAGATGGATATTTGTAGGATACAGTGAGCAGTCGAAAGCCTACAGACTTTACAACCCTATTACCAAAAAGTTCATTTTAAGCAGAGATGTGAAATTTTTGGAAAATAAATCTTGGATTGATCATGTATATGAAACTTCAAATCAGCATTTTTATCCACCACAGTCTCCAAGATTGCAGGTCCAAGAACAAGTAGATCATTCTGAAAATGGAACATCATCAACCAGTGATTCAACTAGTGATCAATCATCTTCAGAAGAGGGACATAAAACAAGAAATATTAGAGAGATATATGAACAGGAGCATGAATTTGAACAACATAATATGTTTTCATTTCTTTCAAATCAACTGACTCATTTTGAAGAAGCAGTTAAAGAAAATCATTGGGTTGATGCAATGAACCAATCTGATTTCATGGGCATCCAAGAAACAGTCAATCGTTTCAATATCTTCTGCAGAGGCCGAATATGTAGCAGCAAATATAGCAGCTTGTCAAGCAATATGGTTGAGAATATTATTGAAAGATATTTCAAATATTCAGAAGGAGCCAACTCCAATTTACTGTGACAACAGTTCAACAATTTCTTTATCGAAGAATCATGTTTTTCACAAAAAGAGCAAGCACATTGACACACATTTTCATTTCATTCGTGAACTTGTCAATGATGGGGACATAACACTTTCTTTTTGTGGTTCCAAAGATCAGCTTGTAGATATTTTCACAAAGCCATTGGGAAAGAATGTATTTGAATTTCAAAGGGAGAAATTAGGCATTATTAGTGCTTCCACTTGTAACAGTTGAGATTAGGAGGGGATGTAGAGATATTAATCTCACTATTAGTTAGGTGTAGTTACATTTAATTCTATTGTCTGCGAGGTGTCGTAGACAGTTCAGTTTACTTCAGTTCTACTCTAGTCATTTATTATTGATGTTTACAATGTACTCTATTTAACTATCTTTGAATATTGAGAAGGGCAATATCTGCTCCAGTTTTTCGCTCTCATTCTTTGTCATTTCCAGCACATTTTTTAACCGCATCAAGGCAGATATCTCTAGTTCTTGCAAAGGGAAGGCTTTTTATACTTATTAAGGTTTTATCATGGCAGCTGATGCCTTCTCCACGTTCAGTCGCACTGGGACTTTTGATGTTCAAAAGAGAGAGCTGACTGCCTTCTTTGCTAACGTCGCTCGCAAGACTGGATGGAAATCAGTAGCTAGGTTCTTACGATACAACTTAGATTCATTATAAAATTTCTATGTACTATGTATAAAATTTCAATAAATTTGTAAAATTTCAGCTTATCTTTCTACTGACCAGAATTGAATGGACTGACTGGATACAATCACTGGATACAACAGTAGAATTCATCAACACCCCAATAAAAATTTTGGTTTATTTCTGGTGCTTTCTTGAATGGCCAACCACCTATAGTAAGTCCAACATGTTTAATCGGGACACATAAGTGGTATCTGCATGCTAGTGCTTCCATTTTTGTTGTAGATGCCTTCTTCGCTCTGCCAGTGCTTCAATTGTTGTTGTAGATGCCTTCTTCACTATGCCAATTTTCTGTGTTTAACCAGCACCTCACCCAAGTAACATATATTAATATACGCAATTACAATATGTTAATATTTCTTTCTACTTACTTTTCTGTTGGTGGTTGGCATAATCAACCAAATAGAAGTAGTTACTAGCCTGAAGAACTGGTGTGAAGAAGAACTGGCAGGAGAACTAGCAGGTAGTTCGCATGCAAGCTCCAAGATGACATGTTTTATTTTTTTATAATAGTTAGTAATGCTTGTATTAGTTTAAACATAGTTCTTAAAAAATAAAAGTAAGATATTTTTCACGTCAAGTTCAGTAAATATTTTTTTTATAGATTTATTAACTTGAAGTTTCAAATTATTTTATTAAAATATTAAATGACACTCATTCAACAGATTTATATTTCTTAAGTGAGAAATTCTCATTCTTGAAATGACACCCATACAATAGATTTAGATTTATTATATGTTAGGGTCCCGTGATTTGGCCGATTGGCTAGCCAAATGACGATGTAACATCAAACCAAGCTTTGGAGCCCAAGGACCTAGCCTTCCTGGACTCAGAGAGGGCTCTCTCTATAAGTGCAAAAGATGTCGGTGCGTTTACTTGCGATGTTCTGATATTAGGCTAGTTATGAAGTGTGTTTTTTTGGTTTTTTAGTTTTTAAGTTTGTGAGGGATGAAACTGATCAAATACATAAACTGGATAACAAGATGTAGATAAATTGGGCTATGGGGTCAAACAGGTCAAGGAAGCTAATGAGGCGATGATGTAAAGCTGCTGTAGGGCCGATTTGATTCACAATAGAAGGGATCTCCGGGAAAAATGGATTAAATGGACAATAAGTTGGTGAAAGACAAGGGATTTCAAGTGAAAACTAGTTAATAGCAGACATAAACATGTAATAGCAAGCCATTAATCATGCTAGGAATAACTATAAGCTAATCAATACATAGAAATCAAACATTCCAGCCACACATAGAGGTATAAGACCCTCTAACTTCGGGAAATGGCTATCAGACTTTGGGGAAAACACATGAGACAAACTAACAACTCATAAACTATGCCGAAACGCCTAAACATAGTCTCTAAGTCATTGGGTACTTGGACAAATAAGTTTTCATAGTTTTAGGCAAAGGGCTAGATCGGGACTAGGCCTCCTTGGTTCAACAAAATAATCAACAAATCAGTCAAAGAGAAAGTTTTATGGACAGAACTATGGGCAGCTGATAGGTAGGTAGGGAAAACCATACATCCTACTCAACATACATGGAACTGATGAATAAAACTTAACAACAACACCTTAGGTTACTAAAGAGCATCTAAGAATTCTTTAGCATAACTAAGGGAGAAGAAAACATCAAGCTATGAAGATTCAGGGATTTTGAGGTGCCTCCATGGGCATGTCTCAAAATCAATCTTTACTGATCTATAGCGGCAAGAAAAATGAAATATGAGTGAAAACTAGAAGACAAAACAACATTAAGAAGCACTATACCATTCTACCATGTCAAGGAATCCATCAACAAGCCTTCAACATTCCTCAAAAGCATCCAAGAGGCAATCCAAACATCATAACTCAAGTGTATTCTTCAAAGCTCATATGACCAATGCATAAATTCTTCTCTCAAGTTCAGCCTCTGATTTACAATGAGAAGCATGGGATAAATAGGCTAGAAGGAGGAAAACCTCATGGAGCAACTAGCTATCCCATTGGCCAAGTCAAAATATCTAAATTTGCCCTTGTGGCTTTGCAAAGCCCACGGCACAAAATATCTAATAAAATATCTAAAAAATTGCTAAAAACGGAAATTATATTGACTTTACATGATTTTCCCATGATAAAAATAGCCTAACGCACATTTGGGAAAAGCAGATTTTTGGAGTTCAAAAATTGCAAAAATACTTCATTTTTATGCCTGAAAAAGGTCCCCTGACTTGCTGGATGCAAATAGAAGCCTTTCCGATGTCGAAATGAGGCTCATGATGGCTCGTTGGAAAGCTCTCTGTGTCTGCTTTCCAATGCAAGTAGAATCATCTCAATCTGATCTCTGAAAGTCCCTCAAAACTGTACCTGTGTGCAAAACCCAGAAAATAGCAGGCTGCTGATAGGGCAGGCAGAATGTGCAAAATGAGGCTGTCTTTCGCCAATTTGAGGGGGCGAATGATCTTCAACTGCCCTGAAAATCGCTGGAGAGCTGCTCATGAAATTATGGAATCCATTGGTATCACCCTCCTCCCTTGACGACTCTTCAAACTGAAATGGCACATTTATGAGTTTTTGGCGAAAACTCAAAAAAATGCCAAAAAACAAAAAGTTTTCGAAAAAGGCCCAAAATTGGCATGCATGACCCTCAAGGGTCCATGGAAACATGCTCCGAATCTGAAGCTAAAATATCGAGGGCTGATGTGTGTTTTGCTTCCTTCCGTGCTAGGCGCCTCTCCTTCAATTTCTTCAATTTTTCTTGTGCCACCTTCAATTTGCGCCGGGCGAATTGGTTTAGCTTCTGAAAGTGAAGTGTTCTCTTTCTCTGTAGCTCGAGATCCCTGTTTGCCTTCTCAAGCTTGGTCTCCAAATGCTGGTTAGCCCTCTCAAGCCAAGCTTCCTTGTTTTCCTCAATTTCCCGCTCAAAGAGGGTAGTGAGAGGAAAAGCTTCGAATTGAGCTTGTTCTTCGGCCTTCTGCTTCTCCAAAGCTCTCCTAAGCCCGATGGTTCTAGGCCTCTTTCGCCTAGGCTGGTCCTCCTCTTCCTCATCATCAAATTCGCCAATAAGCTCTTCAATTCTCACTTGCGCCCTTTCCGCCTCCTTTTTGTACTTGATGGCCCTTGCCTCATGAATGGCTGCATGAAATTTCATTTGTTTGTTCTCAACCTCCAAGAATTGATTGAAATTCCTTGCCCTTTGGAGATCTTCTTGTAAAACCTCAATTTGCCCTTCTTTGTGAATGAGGAGGTTTTCAAGGATGCGTGCCTCATTGTCGTTGTCATCGCTTGGGATAGGGATGACAGCTGATTTACCTCCATGCTTGGCGCTTTCTCTAACTGTACTTTTGCCTTTGAAGGCCAATCTAGCGCTCTTTCTCCTTGGTAAGCTAGGAGTTGTCCTTTTGGGCAATTTCCCCTTCTTAGGGGCAGTTTTGGTCACCATTGAGGAGGCAGCTTCAGCTTGCTGTCCTTCCCCAACATCCTGTCCAGCTTGTGGCTCAAAAGATGTTTCAATTGCTTGCTCAACCTGCTGCTCTTCAAACTCTGCCCGCTGCTGTTCCTTTTCCTGTACTTGCTGCTGTACCTCAACCTGCGCTCTGGCATCCCGATGATATCTAGCAACTGCTGTCCCTCAAAATCATTTCTTGCTCATCATCCTCCTTTTCTCCCTGTGGCTCACTGCCCTCTCCTTCTCCTTGTGTACTTGGCTGCCCAGTGATCATCTTGAGTTTTTTAGGGGTAGGCCTACTAGATAAAGGCATTGGGCGATGGACAGGCTGAGTCGGAGACACATGAGCAGGAGGAACAGTGGCGAAATCGGCATGGCTAATGAAGGACTCCCATGAAACCCCTTTCTTCTCCAGCTGGTGCAAGAAGATGATTTTGATCAAGGAATGGTGAAAGAGAGAAGGGATTTGCTGAGGTGGAGCTTTCTTTTGGACAGTTGCTGCCATTTTCTCTATGCTCTTGGACAAGAAGTATGGAAGGTTTAATTGTCTGCTCCTGGTAAAATGCATCAACAAGCGAACATGATAAGCAAAAATTTGGCTAAACCTCCCTTCACAAGTGAAGTATCTCATTATGGCCTTCATCAGTGGCGCATAACTGTCAAGAAGATAGGAGAAAGGAAAAATAGCAGTGATGGTCTCCCTATGTTCTGGCTTGATGAAAGGTTTATAGTCCTCCAAATCAAGATGCGCTTGTTTAAACCACTTTTCACCATGATACGGGATCTTGGTAGCTTTGGATACATATCTTGGAGAGATTTTGAAATCAAGATCTGCAAGCTGGAAGTGTTTGTCTTTGAACTTCAGAGCGCACAAATGTGTAAGTGGCGAAAAGCTCTTGACTTCCTCTATCCTCCGACAGAAATCAAGACAGCCTACCTCATGGAAATTGAAAAGTACTGAGGGATGAGCATTGATTTCTTCTATGGAGATGGGCTCATATCTCTTATGTTGTCCGCCTTTGTGATCTCGCTTTGGAGGCATTCTGACTTAAAACAGGCTTGGAAGAGGCACACTGCCTTCAATGTATGAAGAATGCTCTCCTGGATTGAGACAAGCCACCAAACTACTTTGACAGTTATGGACCCTGTGATTCAACAAGGCTTCCTTGAATAAACTCTTCTGCACTTATTAACCACAATCTTTCAAATTTGGTTACACTTTAGCTATGAACCTTTCTTAACAATGGCACGATGTGTAAGAACTGCTTTGTAGATTCTTTGGGCATAGTCTTGAACAAATCCCCTCTAGTGACCTTTGCTTAGAGGCCTGCTTGCACTTGTATTTTTGTTTTTGAAACCAAACTTCAAAATTATAACCCTGCCCTTTTAAGTTATTTACCTTGAAATTTGCCCCTGTTAGCAGACTTCTGTGGAGACCACTCAGTGGGAAAGGAAGAGACCCTGTGGTTAGGTGAAAAATAGCCCACTGTGTTAAGAGAAGAACCTTTCACTTGTGACTTTTGAGAAGTCAATCACTGCCTTTATAACTCTGCCCTTGATGTTTACTTGATCATCAATAAATGCCTAATCATCTACAAATGCTCAATCATCAACAAAATACCCTGTTTCACCTTCAAGAAACTCTGTCTAACAATCTTCAGAATGACAATATAGTGTAATGAACCAGCAGACCTAGCTTAGGTGAAAAAGTAAGTGCAACAGTGGTTTTAGGAAACACACTTTCTGCTCTGTGAGTTTAAAAAGTCCATTCATACATCTATACCCTGCCTTTGATGTCAAAAACTACCATCAACCACCTCTGTCTCAATCTTAACTTTTCATACCAATAACTCTGCTTTTTAATGCGTTGTTACCCTTGGAAGTTTCTCTGTTGATAAGTTTTCAAATAGTGAAAAACAGTGAAAAAGGGGCAGATTTCAAGAAAGGCTTGCTGTAATAGGTGTTTTGGTGCCTTGTTTTTAGAAATGACCTTCCCTCTAAACATATCACAACCACAGTTTTTCAAAATGACACCATTCAATGGAAGAAAAACAGAACTGTGCTAAGGTGATATATCAATGCACTGTGGTTTTTTTTTTGAAAACATCTTCTTCTGCTTGTGAGTTTGAGAGGACCACCCAAATACCTGTAACCTTGTCTTAATATCAACTGAAATTACTTAAGCACTCTGCACTTTAGACAGTGGCTATTTTTATTTGGGAAGTTTTGAAAAACCAACACCACTTTAGTACCTCTGCCCTTAATGTCGAAACCTAGCCATCAACAATCTCTGTCCTTTAGTGTACTGTGTATTTCTGGCTTCAAATTTTAAATTTGGTCATCAACAACCATGCCTAACCAACAACCCTGCCTCCAGCTTCTCATCAACAAACTTTGCCTTTTTAACTATGTATAGCTTCAAACCGAGGTCTACAGGCTTTAAACTTGATTTTTCGAGTTTTTCAAGGTAGGAGATAGAGTACCTTGTGAGTTTTTGAGAAGAAATCCCTTGGAGGGAGCCAAAATTGCAATGGAACTCTTCAAAACGGGCGCGGCAACCTTAGGAGCAAAACCCGTCGCGCCGGAGAAAAGCGTCGGGTGGAGTTGTCGTGCGGTCGGGCGGGCACCTACAGGCACGTCGCGCCCGCCTACAGGCACGTCGCGCCGACGTTGAAGCCCTGTGTATTTCGCTGCCCAGGCACGTCGCGCCACTTGCCAGGCCCGTCGCGCCGCCCTAAAACTGTGCAGAAAACCTCAAACTTGCTTGAAAACACGTCGTGATGCTTGGGAGCTGCGGCAATTTTTTTTTGGATTTCACAAGTGGCTCACTATTCCTCTATTTCATTCTTATGACATTTTCTTCAACGGCTATATTCAAAAGATGAAGACCTTATGGCGATTTCGAACATAATGAAGCTTTTCGTTCAAACAGTGGCAATTCACTATATGATACAAAAAGTGTTTGCATCAATTTACTTTTTAAACAGTGATGGTTCATCATATTTGCCTATTCGTGGAGTCACATATCTGTTCTCATAAGAGAGACATTTCAAAACCTCGACTTTGTCCCTCTTTTTGGCATTTTCAGGTGACAATGTAAACAAAAGAAAAGTCATTCAAAAACTGTCAAAGGCATTTGAAAGCTGTTTTACCACTTACAGGAGACCATTGGGGCCTTTGCAATTAGCTTGACAATCTCAATCCTTAGGTGATTTATAGGTTTCCTTCTGGACTGAAGTGCTAGTCTATTAGCTGTTTCTTTTCATAACAGGATTCTCTGCTTGATAATTTACTGTGTCACTTCCCTGCCATTGTTTATTTGACACTATATCCTTATGCTAGATCTGCCTTTTGAAATGATAACAAGTGTGTTTGTTTTTAAAACATATGAACAGGGGTGATTCATCATAACCAACTTCCTCTGCTTACTTATAAAATTGAATCCACTCGCCTTCTCCATCAGAAAAACAGACTTGTAAAATATGAAAACAGGGCCCTTGGGCACACAGTCTTTATTCTTTTCTGATCAGTATATTAGACCTCTTTTTGTCAATAGCACTATTTCATGAATGGACATATGTTTACTGCCCCCCTCTCTTGGTGATTGTTTAGCAAAGAAGGACTATTTCATAATGCACTAAAAATGTTGGAAAAGTTGAAAACACCTTTTCTTGAAAGGCGCCTCTTTTGAACTTTTGACATATGGTATTGTCTTGCTGCTTGACCCTTTCTTTAAGGAGAAAATCTTCTTTTTGATATCAATGGCACACCTATGCTTAAAAATTGTCTCTTTGTCTATTCATAGCATTTCATACCTATCATCATGCATTTTATGACTCAACCTTGGTCACTGTTTTACTTTCCCAATGATAAATTGCTTCTTCTAGATGTTTCACAAGTTTTTCTCTGGACTGTAAATACACCTCTTAGGTTGTATCCTTTCACCTTAGACTTCTTTGTTTGCTCAGAAGGATTTCCTTTGATTTCTGGATAAGTGGTCATGGAATGTCTTTAACCCTTTTTAAGTCAACTGCTCCTTTGGCATTCAAAGCATACAACATGTTCAACATTTTCTCTTTTCCACTGGATGGACTGTTTGACAGGTAGCTTTTTGAAGAGGGAGATCAATACATTAATATCATAGACAGTAACACTTTCCTTCATTCAATTTCTTTGAGTCTTTTCCCTGCACTTTTGGACTTACCAGTTTTCAACAGTCTGCAATGATTTTGGCTCTCTGCTTATATATGGAGGAAGCTTTTTAATCATGTAAAGTATCAGAAAACCCCTTTTACCATTATGTCAGACACAGCCTTTCTCTGAAACAGGAGTATCAGTATCTTTACATTATCAGAGATGTCATTCATCTCTGTAGTGACCTTGTTTCAGTCTTTGATATCCTTCTACTGCTCTTTCTTGTATCAATCACTTCCAGCACCTATAGTAGTTTTGGCCCTCTACTCATGTATGGAGGAGGCTCTTCATCGGGCAGATGTGGTAATAAGTAAATCTTTTGAGCAACACCAATCTTAGCATCTTCATTTGCAAACCTCACTGTGTTTTTTGAAGGAAACCTAGCCATAGTGACACTGTTCTAAGGTTGCTGAGATATTTGTCACTTGGCTTGTTCATCTCATGACCTGTTATAATGACAAAACTCTTTGTGACTATGAAGGTCAGTGTTTTCTTGACGAACCAAGAACCTTCTCCTGCCTATGTAATGGCATTGATTAACATCTGTTCTGTTTGATCTTTTGGATAGACAGGGTCCTTGTGCTTTGGAAAGTTCACTGATGACAGGCCTTCTAGAGTTTCAACCATTCACCTGACTTGAAAGTTTCAGATGATCTCTTTTATCAGGCTAAACTCCCCTTTCCTTTGAGCTTATCATACTTCCACTACAATCATGTTATGGTCAGCAATTACATTCATGAAACCTGAAGATATTGTTTCATTGTTTCAGTCAGGGCAAACCTGGACTTTTGCAACTTCCTGAGTCAACTCTGGCCTGCGCCCTCTGCTTATGGATGAAGGAGGCGCCCTAACCCTCTGCTTGTAAATGAAGGAGGTTCTGGGCCTTGACAATTTACCATTTTGCTGAGACAGGGGTGACCCTTTTTTACTGTGATTTTCATACTGAAAAGAGCTGTAAGGTCCTGATTGAGAGCCTTTTGTTTTGCAGCTTCATCTCAGGCTCAAAATACATTTAGAAGCAGCTGTTCTTCTAACTGTAAACTCAAACATTTACTCCATGAGATGAAATATATTTCTTGTCTTTGTAGAACCACAGAACACAGTGAAAAACCTACTAGTCAGCTTGAGAATGGGCTTCATGCAGTGCTGAGACCTAGGGAATATGAGTGGCGCGACTTAAGGTTGTTTGTCAGCTTCATTTGCAAATTAAGGGATTAGTCATGGTAGGTCTGCTGCAGCTGAGGGCTTTTTTGGCTTTTTGATGATTGCCAAAGGTAAAATGTCCTAAACGCCACTTCCTAACATAGGGGAGACCTTTGAAACAGATGTGGATTTGCCTTTTAAAGCTGATGGGCAGACTAATAAGGCTGAGGTTAGATATGATTGTTGACAAGGAGGTTGTGGTTTTGCCAGGGGTGGACTGAATAGGTAGAAAGGCGAAAAAAGTTTTGGGAGGGTTTTCTGGATGACATATTGACATAAGGAAATCGGTTTCTAGAAAACTCAGCTGAAGATATAGTCATCACTAACATGCAAAAAATACTGATGGCTAACAGTGGCTCCATTTGGGGAGGGCAGCTCCTCGTCAGGAGGTGTCCAGAATTCAGATTTTTGGATTTATGAAGACCAGTGCCTTATTCATTGGCGCAAAATTTCCCTTCTCTTGATGTTATTTCTGAAAAGTGTCAGCATGTTTAACATCAATGATACTTCTACCTACCCCACTATCTTTCCTAGCATTTTTTCTTCTGTTTGGCGCACTTAAACTAGCAGCCTTTTGACAATGCATATTTTTCTTTTTGCAAAATGAAACTATCTACTTCTACTCTTATATCTGCCGGGAGTTCAGATTAAGCTGATGAACTCCTTCATTTCTCTACCTAAAACTAGATCGACTGTCAAGATTAAACAGTTTGACAGGATTTCATTCTCTAATCTACAACATGAAATTTAAAAATGATCAAATCAGGATTAAGCGGTCTGATTTGTCGTGCATTTGCGGCATAAAAGACAAGCTGTACACAAATGTTATTCTGCAATAAAAGGAAACTAGACAAGCGGGGCTAAGATGTACAATGTGTTTTTCATCCCTCGCTTTTCTCTTTGGTTCTGTTTTAAGCATGTGGAACCAGAATCTCTCCTGTTATAGCATCATTTCTCACCTTGACATGATTCATGATTGCTACATGGCTTTATGGGCACCCATTCCTACAGACTTGGACAAATTCACTTAAAAACAGTGGAAAATCCTTCATACGCGACTATGCCCGTGTTTTTCCGCGTGTATACGCTAGTACTGCTAGACTTTTCCGCGTATGCCATTTTAATGATTAAAAAATATATAAAAATCCCTAATTTCGCGCTGGGTTGATAGTTACTCAGGTAGTTCAACTACCCCAGCCCGTGGCCAACTGTTTCCAACTGCTGAAACTACTTGGGGGGACTATAAAAGGACCTCATATGTATGGCCTAAAGGGGAGAGAGAATTATTATTATTATACTCTGTTGGTTCCCTATCCAAGTCTGATTCCCCGTGCCTCCTGCACTTTCCCAGTTCATTTCAGGAAACCCTTGTTTCCTTGAGATACACATCCCTTTATATGTTATCTCGTATGCACTCCTTTGGAAGGAGTCTTAGCGAGGCAAGGGCTGGACGGATCCGGACGACGGTCTGCGAAGGCCTTGGAAGGATCAGGTGATCTCTCCACTTACTTTTGTACGTACTATTTTTATAATACAGAAGTATCATGCTGTTCCCGAAGTAAAACGTGTCAGTGTATGCTTTAATGTGTGAAGAATATTTGTTATACAAGCATTTATGATGATTTATTTAATGTTTTATATGAATCTCGCTAACATATAGAGTAGAAACATACTGTACAACTTGTCCTTTGTGCTGGTTTCTTCTTGTATTTCAGGTGAAAGAGGAAGGACGGTTGCAGGGAGTTTGAACTCCACGTGGATCTACTTCAAACGTAGGATCAACGGGTAAACCTCTCGTTCTGCTCTATTTAGTTTTCATGACTGTGCATGATCGTGTGAGTCTCTGTTAAATAGTACGCCCCTGCTCTGTGGAGGTTGAATCCCAACCAACCTCTAGGGTGTTAAATCCCCGAAACATCTCCCTAATCTAAGCTCTGTGATAAGTCAATCTTACACAATGTTGACTATCTTGACACTCACTAACTTATCAGCAAATAAATTTAAACATGCTCAGCTATGATTAGGCTAGATAGCTGAACAAGACATTGAAGTACTAGTAGCGGCATTTAGACTTGCTCGCTTTCCGAAAGACTATTTTTTGGAACATGGGGCCTTTGTTCTATCTTCACCTGCCCTCTTTTTCTGCTTTTTACTGTTTTTGACTTTCCTATCTTTTACTGTTTTTGATCTTTCCATTTTTTCAATATTTCAAACAATGGTATGTACAATGACTGAAAGTGTCTCAAACTCAAAAATCTTGGAAATGACGGAATTTCAACATCTTATCCTCGTAAGGATCTCCTTTCACCCTTGGCCCACTTAACTCTTGAAAAGAAAAGTTTGGGAAATTTTCTCTCTCTAACATGACATAGGGATTCATGCAAGAATCTTTAAACAGCCCAGTATCCTCCCTCTGTACCTCTCTGAATATCTGATTCCCACTCCTTTCCTTACTGTATGCTTTTTTCAGGTAATGTATGTACTCTTGATAATTCTTGAAATAGATAGTGATATCATCAAGGTATGCAACAACACAGAAGTTTAACACTAGGAACATGGCTTTCATGAACAGGTTTCTGATATTGGGTGGTTTAGCAATTTTGAACTTGAAATCAGATTTACCTCCCGCAAACTGGAAAAAGTCTTTAAGTTGTCTACTTTGTAAAGGAATTCGATGATTATGATCTGAAAAATGATCTTGCAAGAATACATCATTAGAAACATTTTCAATTGGTGAATAATGATCTTGAGTAGAACAAACATGATTTTTGTTATATGGAGATGCAGTATTATTTCTAAAATCAAAGTAGATTCTATGACCATTATTTTTCTCCTTGATCATCTCAGTTTGTTTCAGTTTGATGTGTTTGTTCCTGTTAAAGTTGTTCTTTGGGGAAAAGGCAGTGATACAATGTTTTCCCTTGCTTTTCCTGTAGAAACTAGTATTTTGCATGAGATTCCTGATTTTAGCCTTTCTAAGTTCTTCATGAAAAGACAAAATATGAGCCAATTTTAGTAGTTCAGGTATGCCGGGATTATAACTGTCATCCTTGCTCATAAAAAGTTTATTTGGCATTTTCTCAAGCTGTTGAGCTACTGAGGTTATAGTCAAAGTTTTATTTGCAGTAGGAGGGTAACATGATGGTAAATCCCTGAGGTATGGTAGAAACATTAAACTCCCTTTCTCCTGGGTTCCAAATAGGTTTATGATGTGAAGGTCTTCTAAAGCTTTTACCCGGAAGAAATTTCCACAAGTTACTGCTAGTGTTTGGTTAAGGTTAGAGCAATTTGCTTGATAGTACATGAGAGTTTGTGCTTCTTGCTCTAACTCCACTTTGGAGAGGGGAAACTTACTTTCCTCAAGACACAGATGTTCATGATCATGGTAGTTTTGAGCGTCCAGCTCATCATAAGGTACCAAGGACAACTGATGTGGTGGATCTAAATCTATATCAGCTTCTTCTAACTCTTCCTCCAGTTTTACATCAATATGCATAATGAAAGAGTTTAAGTCGGAGCGCAAAGAACACATTGGAATGTTATCGGGCCTATCTTGACTGCTAATCATGTATTTCATGTGTGACTCGCGGTAGAGTATCCTGGTCTGACCAAACACAGGAATGGTGGCATATGACATGTCTAGTTGGATATTCCCTTGGAGTTTGGCTCCCCAAGATCTGGAGAGAAGCATCCCGTACTTGGGAGGAATATCTGCCACTACTATATCCATGATTAAATGTTTCGTGGGTATTTGGGCCAGACTAAAACAAAGGTCTTTGATCAAACCCGGGCATTGGACTCTGCTTGAGTCAAATGAGTACAAGTCTTTGTATGGTCTTGTGATTTCCAAACCTAATCTTTCCATTACTACCTTTGGCATAAGATTATGCGAGGCGCCAGAGTCTAGCATGGCATTGTGGAGGATTTGGTCGTGGATGTTTAGGCTAATGTAGAATGGAAGGGTAGCTCCCTCTTGGAACTTTCCCTCTATCTTAGGACCAAACAATACTTCAGGAATGTCATCAGTGAGATTAACAGTGTTTGCATCATTTCCTAGATTTAAGACTTTTAGTACCTGGGATTTATAAGAGCTTTGGGCAATGAGTTCGGTAAGAGGCATGGTGATTTTGATCTTAGCGATTTCACCTTCAAAGCTAAAAGGCATTTGAAGTTTAGATATGTTTGTTTCAGCTTTTTCAGCTAAGACCTTGTCTATGCTCTGAGCTTGTTGGCCTTGTTTAGGGATTTTGTTTACCATAGTTGTTTTGGTGACCTTTGTAGAAGTGTCAGGAGTATATGTGATAGGACTAGTTTGGGTAACTTTAGCTTGGCTTTGATCAGCTTTTTCAACCTTGATTTTGTCACTGCTTGATGCTTTTTTGAGGATGGTATCTGAAGCTTTAGCAGTATCAGAGTTACCTCTTTTGACATTATCTTGGTTTCTCTTGCTCCTAAGGTCATATTGCCTGTGGGCTTCTTCAATAGCATTTTGAAACTCTATGGTAGGGTCATCAAGATCCTCATAATTGGTCTCATCTTGATCAGGCGAAAAGAAGGCTTGTTCCTCTTCGGTGAGGTACACCTCACCTTCATTGTCAGACCCTATGAGGTTTAAATGATGTTCCTCAAGAGGTTCTGAGTTCCTATCATCTTCTTCCACATAGTTTTCATTGAATGGTGGCCTGATCTGTTGGTCATTTTCCCTTGGTCTGTTTTGGGGCTGTTCCCTCCTAAAGTTTTGGTTTCGGTTCCTGATTGGAGGGTTTGGTTGGTTGTCTCTAACAGGAGCTTTTTCATTGATCTTTTCCCACATTTTAGCCATGGATTTGACTAAGTCATCTATTCTGGGATCTAGGGAAGGTGATGAAGTAGAAACCTCATCTCTATATGTGACCTTTCTTTCTGATCTAGTTCTGGCTCTCTTTTCAGCTAAGTTGGCATCTGCTTTTATAGCTATTTGTTGCATTTCCTCCAAGGTAGGTGGATCTTTATCCCTCAGATGATATGTCATGTCCGGATCAAAACCCTCAGGAAATTTTGCCAAAGCTAAACCCAGTGGAGGTTTGAAATGGGGTGGGAGGGAGTTATATACACTGTTGAACCTAGTACAGTAAGCTTGGACACTTTCCCCATTTTCCCGTTTTAGATTGTTATATTCTGACAGGATTTGAATGGGGTTTCTTCGGATTTCCCACCTATTTCTGAAAACTTGATGTAGTTCTGGGATATCATGGATACTATTTGGAGCTAAGCTTTTGAACCATGCTTTGGGTTCACCACCAAGACTTTGGGCAAATATTCTCATTCGGACAGTCTCGTCTTGTACCTCTAGGTATTCATAAGCATCAGTCATTCTACTTATATGTTGTTGAGGTGTGGTGGTATCTTCTCCAGTAAAGTGTGGGATCTTGTCTTGATATTTGTTTGGGAGAGGAGCTAAAGGTGGTGGTAACACCAAAGGTGCGTACCAGGCTGCCATGACTGGAGCTAATGGATGATGCGCAAGATGAGGACTGGTAGGCTGAAATGAAGTGGTATGAACAGTGGTGGTTTGACCGGGTGTGGCGGATGAACTTGGACTAGTGATCTGGTTTTGAGCAGATCTGGGATGATAAGAGCCAAACTGATAGAGAAGCTGGAAATCAGGAGGAGTGGTGGGTGGAGCTTCTCTAATAAGACTCTGTGGTGGGCTTAGGGGTTCAAGATCGTCAAAGTCTATCCTACTATATGATTTTCTTCTGGGAAGAGTTTGTGATGGCTCTGGTTCCAAAGGTGAATCTAGTAGGCTAGTGCGATGTTTAGGTACAGATCTTGTTCTACGGATGAATCTACCAGAAGCTAGATGATCAGTTTTAGAAGCTTGCCACAGAATCTTCTCTGGGTCATCTACTATGATAGGGGGATTTGGGTCTGGATGGGATCTGGTATTGATTCTTCGTGAAGCCAGATTTTAGATCCAGGGTTCAGAGAGAATGGTATTGGTGAATGTTTTGGATGAGTGATTTTTCTACAGTTATACTAAGGCGAAGGATGGTCAAAAATAGAAGGGATGGATTAGTGGAGTCGCCAGGTGGAAATGGATTGTTTTTGTGAAGATGGCTATGGTCCACCACCAGTAACTAATCTGAGAATGTTTTTGGATTTTCTGAGTTTTATGTGCAACCTATGGTTATTCAAAGTATCCTAGATTTGTTTCAACACTTTGCTAGGGTGATGAGAACAAAAAGAGTTTACTCTAAACAATGAATCTATGGACTGCTTGCTT
>JAXQQM020083653.1:0-21189 GCA_034641835.2 Pinus albicaulis | reverse complement strand
TGCAAAATACAGTCTTCAAACTTTACACCCCTTTCAATAAATATCTCTTCAGTTCTGATATCAAGCAATATGTACCCTTTGAATTCATCAGAATTCCAATAAACATGCATGCTTTACTTTGAGGCTCCAAAGCCTTTCTCCTCTCCTTAGGACTGCAAGCCCATGCTTAAGATCCGAAAATGCATAAATGACTGACTTCAGGTTTCATAGAAGTTCAAGCCTCAAAATGTGTTTTTCGAGTAACATATTTATGAGGATATATACTCTTGATGTATGAGTTACAATTGATAGCTTCAACCCACAATTTTGATGAAATATATCTTGCATGCAACATGTAATTGTCCATCTCTTTCAAAGAACGATTCTTCCTTTCGACCAGCCCATTTTGTTGTGGAGTGTAAGGAACTGTATGATGCAACTCTATGCCTACTTCATTACAGATATTATTGATATATTTGTGGACATATTTTTTACATTATCTGTGTGGAGTATCTTGATGTCTTTTCCAGACTAAGATTCTAAATGCGCTTTGAAAATCTTTAGATGTCAAAAAACTTCATACTTGAGTTTCAAGAAGTAAACCCAAGTAAATCTCATGTAATCATCTATAAATGACGACACATATATTTCTTTTCTCATTAAAAGTACTGGAAATAGACTCATGAGATCACTATGTACAATGTCCAAAGGTGAAGAGGCTCTCCATGCATGCCCCTTCTCGAACTTGCCTTGTGGATGCTTTCCAAGATCACAGCCATTACAAACACCATTTGAAAATTCAATGGCCGGAAATCATATGACCATCCCTTTCTTGCTAATTTTTTTTATATATCTGAAATTAAATGTGAAAATATCTAGTGCCAAATAATAATTTCTTCATTTGAATGCGTAAGTATCAAAATAGAATCTGATTGAGGAACAAAATCAGAAAATGTATATAAATGAGATTAATCATTTACCTTGCCATATGCAATCATCAAGTTAGTTTGAATGTCATAAATGATCAAGGAATCTTGGGTAAATTCCACTTTCCTTCCAGTACTGGTGTGTGTCATATGATACACTGAAAGAAGATTCACAAAAAACCTTGGAATATGAAAGACATTCTCAAAACTTCCATCTTTGAATTGCACTCTTCCTTGTCTAGCTTCTTCAACTGCCGAATTTTCCCCCATGAGAATAGGAGGTCAAGAGTATGCATGTAGAAAATAAAAGGGTTCCTTTGAAGAAGACATATGATGTAAAGCTCCTGAATTCAAGATCCATTCTTACGGTGTTGAATGAAGAGCAGTCAAAGCATACCCATTCCCCCTTGTTTCTAATGGTTTTTCCTTTGTCTTTTTCTTGGAATTTTATGGAATGTGATGACCAAGATTATTTTGATGAATATTATTTTCCATAATATCAATAGTATTCTGCATGCAAGAGGATTCAAGATGATAAACTCTATTACAATAAGCACACTTGGAGTTTCCTTTCTTCCCCTTCTGACCCTTGTAGCTAGAAGAATCATCTGGAGGTTTTGGATTTCTTCCCTTTGTTGGATATGTATTTCTTATCTTTCCTTTGCCTTCGTATTGTTGATTAGGTTTTGATTTGGTCTTTCATTTTCCATGCATGGAAAGTGCATGTGCATTTGGAGACTTTAATGAACCCACTTTTATGAGCTTATCGTGCTCATAAATAAGGGACTCAATAAATGCGTCAAATTTTGGCATTTTCCATTTTTCTCTAGTTGCAGGTCTAACTGTATGAAACTTAGAAATGAAAACAACATAGTCAAGGCCTAATTTAGACAAAATATAAAGGACAAATTTACCTTCCTATTTGGATTTATCGATTCCGCAATCATGTAACTGTAGAAGAAATGATTTAGATTTCATAAAGAAATCTTAAATGTTCTTAAAGCTATTAGGATCTAAGGAATTTTTCTCATTTTCGAGAATATGTACCCGTAGCTCATCCTTATTTCTAAATAAATTCTCCAAGTTTGTCGAAACGTCATTTGGGGTGTTTCATGTGTCCACATGGAAAAACATTCCTCAAGATATGGACAAAAATAGAAGACCAAAATCCTTGTCCATCCTGTTGATTTATTTGGATTTTCAATGGTGGAACTGGGTTCATATTCCATATGAATAACTATCCGATAGAAGCCTTTCCCTCTGAGGTGAAGCAAAATATCTGGCTCCATTGGAAGTAGTTATATGGAGTCAGAATTGTTGAAGATGAGAACTCATTTTTTTTTCGCCTTGTAGTTGTAGCAACAATTGGGGCAGTTCTCCAATATTTTGATCTGCAAATCAAATCTTCGAAAAATTTCCAATTCTTTGCTCTTTAAATATGAAAAATATTGTTCATGCACCTTCTCCAAACATGTGTAGCTCAGATACCATGTAAGATTATTTGAGCACAAATACGGATCTAGATAAAGAATACTTTCACAAACTTGCAAGAGTTGAAAAAGAAAAAATAGAATTGAGAATGAATTTGATTCATCAATGTTAGTTTGAGAATAAATACATAAAGCAACTGAGTTAAGCTTATTTATACATCTAATAACTATGGATAATTAAAGTTAATTGAGGCTAACTGTGCTTTATGTTCTGTTAATCTACACATGCACCACATGAAAGCACTAGATTTAACTAACTAAAGCCAATTGCACACCACATGTAAGCACTCAAGTTAACTAGCTAAAGAAAAGTGTAGATTGAATGTGATAAATAGAGTTGAAATAAAGCTAATTAAGGCTAACTATGTGCATGTACACCAATGAGATCAAATAAATTGGTCTATGAGATACTCTAATCAAAGGATTGAATAATCTTCTAACCATGGTCAAATACCTTGAACATCAAACACATGCCCCACAAATGAGTATGGCACGAAATATTATTAGTCTCAATGAGTGGAAAAGTTGATAGATTTCATCATACTCGATAATGTTTCACGAATGAAGGATTTGTCACAACCTAATCATCCAAAGAACCAAAGTAGATAGCTATTCATTATGCGAAATGTTGGTAATGAAGAGACAATAAACACAAAATTGACCCTAAAAATTCACACAATAACACGAGCTGCTACTCCTTTATATTAATCACACAAACTGGATTGATATTACTTGACTACAACGAACCCGGTGAAGGGTATTTTAATATTTTTGACTACTGACTCGCCTAATATAACTTGTCATGCAACCACTCACTAAATTCATCTATCACTTAAGCTTGAATTTACTCAACACTCAGTTAACTGACTCTCTAAATATAGAAAACTATTAACGCGGGATAAATTAGCTTATTTTAACACTCCCCCTTAATTATGACCGTATGAATCGACATAACTCAAACAAGATGCGATAGAGACTATGATGAAACCTTTGCACCAATAGGAAGGATGGAAACATTCAAAACAGTTTTGTCTATTGCGGCACAACACAAATGGAAGATTTATTAGATGGATGTTAAATCTGCATTCCTGAATGGAGTGTTAAAATAAGAGGATTATGTTGAAAAACCTCCAGGGTATGAAGTTGAAGGCCAAGAGCATAAAGTATGCAGGCTGAAGAAAGCTCTTTATGGGCTGAAACAAGCTCCAAGAGCATGGTACAATAGGATAGATTCTTACCTGATTGAGAATGGGTTCGAGAAGTGTGATGGTGAAATCACACTCTACATAAAGGAGAATGACAATAAGATACTTATTTTTGTTTTATATGTAGATGATTTAATTTTTACTAGCAATGGTGCTTCTCTCATTGCTGATTTTAAAGCAGTCATGAAAAATGAGTTTGAAATGTCTAACTTGGGCTTCTCAAGATATTTTCTTGGAATTGAAGTATACCAAAGTGAAAATGGTGTTTTCATTTCTCGAGCTAAATATGTAGAAGCAGTGTTGAAAAGATTCAACATGCAGAACAGCAAAGCAGCTGTGACTTCAATGGTAATGGGGTTGAAATTGAGTAAAGAAGTTAGCAGCAAGGATTTTGATCCAAAGTTGTATAAGAGCATAGTTGGCAGCCTTATGTACTTGACTGTAACTAGGCCGAACATTATGCACACAGTTAGCTTAATCTCTAGATTCATGGAAAGATCGAAAGAAGCTCATTGGAAGGCAAGCAAGAGAATTCTAAGGTATGTAAATGGAACGAAGGGTTTTGGTATATTATACTCATCTTCTGAAAGTTTCATGTTGACAGGTTACACTGACAGTGATTGGGCTAGAAGTGTTGATGATCAGAAGAGCACATCAGGATATGTGTTTCATTTGGGATTGGGCGCAGTTTCATGGGCTTCCAAGAAGCAATCAGTAGTTTCTTTATCTACAACAGAAGTAGAATATGTGGCAGCAACAGAAGTAGCATGCCAAACAGTATGGCTGAGAAGAGTTCTCAGAGATTTGTGTCATTAAAAAGTAAAGGGCACAACCATTTACTGTGACAATAGCTTGGTGATAGCATTGTCCAAAAATTATGTTTTTCATAAAAGGACAAAACACATTGACACCAAGTTTCACTTCATACGAGAAATGGTTAAAAATGGTGAGATTGTTTTGCAACACTATAGAACAGAGGATAAATTTGCAGATATCCTCACAAAGCCACTAGTGCAAAAAAGCTTTGATCATTTCAGGGAATGCTTGGGTATGCAGAAAAAACCCAGCAGTTGAAATTAAGGGAGAGTGTTGGAAATTAATTCCAACTACTGATATCAATCAATAGTAATTGCAAAAGGATTGGAAAGCTTGCACAAGTGAAGTGCAGAGCAGATAAGAATCAGCCCTTTGATATTTATCTAAGGCGGTAGCCGACTTCTTAGAAGGAAGAGTTAAGGCTCAGACTCAAAGTCTCACCAGTAGCGCAGAGCTTTGATTACAAGTTGAAACAGGCTTTAAAGCCTTACCAATATATCGGCGAAGTTAATGACTGAGGCGGCTGAAGTTCGCTGCATCACAAGATGCGATGCGATGCAATGGTAGTTCTAACACTATCGCATCGCAAGCTTTTATTGTTCTTAAAACATGCACACCGAAGAGTTTCAGCGATGCGATGAGGTCCCACCTCAATCGCAATCGCGACATCACAAAGTTACTTGCATGACCATTTCACAACTACCGATCTCCGATGCGATGTGGATCCCATTCCAATCGCAATCGCAAGTTTTAGATTGATCATTCGCAAAGCACTATGAACCAATGTTCGCTGATGTTGCGATGCGATGTGGGCCCCTCTCCAATCGCAATTGCAAATTGCAAAGAATCGCAATCGCAAATCGCAAGACCGCAATCGCAATATCGCAAGCCCACTGCCGATGCAATATGGTCCCCGTGCCATCGCAATCGCAAAATCGCAATCGCAAAGCGCAAAGGTCATTAGGGAAAATTCTAAGGATGAAAAGTTATTTTAAAGTTTAAAAAATTCGCGAATCTCATTAGTCCCTAATATGCAAACTATAAAATATTTAGTTATGTATATGTAAAATTATTCAAATTTATTGTGATATTATGAAAATGTGAAGTTGGGTTACACTTTTTGCCCTTTTTTGAGAAAAAAATTTCATTTTTTTCTGTTCTTCAACTTTCTGCAAACTATAACAATTTTTATGTGTAGAATTTCATTTTGCGATAAAAATAAAAGTTGTGAGAAATTTTGTTAGCTTTCTATTACTTATTTTTTGAAATTTTTTTATGTAGATTTGATATGTCAACTTAGCGTTTCTTTGGGTGTGTGTTTCTTAACAATCAAAGGATTCATAAGAAGTCATGTTATGACGCAATGTTGTATTCATTGAAAATTTGTGTTTTTGAAAAAACAAAATGTGTTACAACAATCTAGACATAGTCTACCTTGTTTTCGACATATTTAAAAAGCCAATGGATGCATATCATAATTACTAGAATTTTTTGAACTGGTCCAATACGGAAAACTGTGTATTTTGGATATGTTTCGCGGCGCAAGAAATTTCTTAACATATAAGTTATAAACTATAAATCTAAAAGCTACCCATTAGAGACGATAGACCAATGTAATGCCCCATAATTTTTTAAATTTTTTTTACAATGTATTTTGGGAGATACAAAATTTTGATTTCACTGAATCACAATGAACCACAGAAATTTTTTGCACCCATTTTATTAGAAAAATAATTAAAATTAATAAACTTTTATGAAATTCCATAAAATTTATATTTCTTGAAAGTAGATTCAATTATGAAAATTCTTGTCTTGGTTCCGACAGTTAATTAACAACTTTTCATGGAGTTTAATCAATGCAAAGTTGCAGAACCGTATTCAGGACCTGGTTTTTGCGTAATTGGTGACGTATTAGTTCGGCCGAACTTTTAATCTAAGTTCGGCCGAACTATGTTTTCCGCCGTAGGCTCGTTAAATCTAACGTCTTAATAGTTTGGCCGAACTTTTAATAAAATGTTCAGCCGAACTATTGTATAACTTTCCGTTAGCCGGAAATTTTTGCGGAGCCCCTACTAAAACACATTTTGCGGCAATATAAATTGCCGCAAAATGATTCACAATTTTCGCACATTTCGCACATTTCATCTCATTTTATAAAGATCTTGGTTTGGGTTCAAAAAATTATCTTCAAAGTTTGGGTTTGAAAGCATTTCTTGGAAGCAAATTCATTTTACAAAAAAAAATTTTGGAAGATATTTCTTGGAGGCGGCCTGATTTTGGAAAAAATTGTTTTGAACTTAAAAAAATTTCTTGGACGTACATTCAAAAACATTTCTTGGAGGTATGTATGTGTTTTGAGTTGAAGTAAATCTTTTGAGCTTCGTTTCATTTTTATAAGACATTTTTCTCTCGAATTTTTTAAAGTGTTTTGGATTGGAGTATGTATTTTTTGCAAAAAATTTACACTGAATTTTTTTAAATTAAATCTTTTGTGATATTTTTTGTAATTGAGTTATTGTCTAATTTTTTGAAGGAAATTTTTTGAACTTCATACCCTATTATCATGGGAAATCGAAGAACTTGTGCGAGAAAATATGATCAAAAAAGAGACCCTGAGGAACGTAGAGAAGAGACAAGACAATCTCGCAAAAGAAAGTTAGAAGCCCTCTAAAATATTGAAGAGGAAAATCAACCTCAAGCAGAAATTGAAGCAGGTATGTAAATGTAAATATTATGATCTATTGATATATTTAAAATTTTCCTTATGTAAAATGTGAAGCTTAATTTTTATTTGATGAACTAATTTGAAAAATATTTTGTTTAATGTAAACAGACATAAATATTCCTCAAAATATTGAAGAAGAAAATCAACCTCAAGCAGAAATTGAAGCAGGTATGTAAATGTAAATATTATGATCTATTGATATATTTAAAATTTTCCTAATGTAAAATGTGAAGCTTAATTTTCATTTGATGAACTAGTTTGAAAAATATTTTGTTTAATGTAAACAGACAGAGATATTCCTCAAAATATTGAAGAAGAAAATCAACCTCAAGCAGAAATTGAAGCAGGTATGTAAATGTAAATATTATGATCTATCGATATATTTAAAATTTTCCTAATGTAAAATGTGAAGCTTAATTTTTATTTGATGAACTAGTTTGAAAAATATTTTGTTTAATGTAAACAGACAGAGATATTCCTCAAAATATTGAAGAAGAAAATCAACCTCAAGCATAAATTGAAGCAGGTATGTAAATGTAAATATTATGATCTATTGATATATTTAAAATTTTC
Source organism: Pinus albicaulis (assembly GCA_034641835.2). NCBI lineage: Eukaryota > Viridiplantae > Streptophyta > Pinopsida > Pinales > Pinaceae > Pinus > Pinus albicaulis. The sequence goes on along the minus strand of JAXQQM020083653.1, from coordinate 13,475 downwards.
TTGATGTAAAATGTGAAGCTTAATTTTTATTTGATGAACTAATTTGAAAAATGTTTGAAATTTTAGATAGATTTATTAATTAAGTTATTTATTGAATATGTACTATTTTTTCGAATATGTACAGATGAAATCACTATCGATAATGAGATGTTAGAAAATGTTGACACTCACACATATGGAGATAAAAAACCTGACCATGTTATACGATATCGTGTTAGCTGCATTTTTGAAAAGTATTTCTTAAATGAGCGAGTGATAGTTCAGGCTCAAATGTTGAAAGGTATCCTATCATTAAGGAAATTAAAAGAAGCTACGACACTATTGGGTATTCTAAAATCAACCAAAGATAAAAAAATGAAGGAAGAAGTAATAAAAAATATGAATAGTAGTTTTGATGACTCCATTGATGACCTTGCTGAGGAATTTGATGCACACAATATTGACTTTGAAGATGGTTTAGAAGATGTTGAAGAAGTTGTAGATTTTGGGGTTGTCACTGAATGTTTCTTTGTTGTTGGACTCGATCAAGACATGTAATTTAACTTTACGAGTAGATTGAGGACCTTGAAGAGGTTTTAGATTTTGTTGTTCTCACTGACGGTTTTTGTCTAGTTTTGTTTGTTAAACCATCATTTCCATATGACATTTTTGGTGAATAGATTCTTGACCTTGATGAGAGGATATGATACCTTGAAGAGGATACATCTTTTGGTGACGTCACTAATTGTTTCTCTATTATCATGTTTGTTAAACATCTCGCTTAGGGCGAGGCAACTCCACATATATTGTACAGTTTATGGGATAGAAAACAATATGTAGAAATATTCACTTGGTTTTTATAATTGGATAGAAGAATGACTTAAAATGACCTTGTATGTCTTCTCATTTTAGAGCTCAAATTTTTAGGAAGGATTTAAGTATCCACCTTTCAAGAATCACTAGAAGAGGTTGATAAAGAATACAAGAAGACAAAAAACTAACCAATGGTGTACTAAATGGATTTCTTGGGAGGTAGATTGGCATATGGAATTTTGGTAGCTAGAACTTTTCCAAATAAGTGAATGTATTTGAAAACCAAACCTCTAGTTTATTTTGGTTTAGACAAGGTCTAGAATTTGAAAAGTGAATTCCCTCTTTCTTCCTCTTACATGTCCAATGATCGGAATCTGGATTGAGGGAAAAAAATTTCCTAAATAAAAATTTTGCATTTTATTTGTACACATGAGTTTTTAAAAGCTAATTAACTCATGAATTTCTCACAAGATACACTTAAAGCTTGACACAAACCCCTTCCCAATTGGCTAACTTTAGACGATCCTAAACACATTTTTATTTAACTAATGAGGGAGATAGCCCAATAAAACTAGTTTGTCCATATTCAAATCAAGTTGGTATCAAAGTAAAATTTAGCTCATTTTAGTCAAGGTTAGTTAGAAGAATTAGCTATTGGTTTCTGTCTTCAATTTCCTCTCAAAATGAATTTGTACGTGCTTTTGAGAGACACACTAGAGGAATAAGGTCCAATTTTTTGATGAAAATGTGCTATGAAAGTAAAGTGTTAAAGGCAAACATGTACAAGGCATAGTTGAGTAGAAGGCATAGTTGAGCCAAATGTTGTTGAGAAAGGGCCTAATTATTTGGGTCTTGGTTATGGAAAACATGATGGAGAATGCTCCAAATCCAAGGAGGCACATGAAGTTGTTCCAAGAAGGAATTTTATTTCATGTTCATTACCTCAAGCTTGTGAAGCTTGTGTTCATGATGAATGGAAAAGTTTGACACCCACTTTGCAAGAAGATGTTAATAATCATGTAGCTAATGAGAATGTAAAAGAAGAGGATGTTGAAAGCTCTATCTAGTCATTGAATTCATTGCTATTATTCAGAGGAGAGCCACTACCTCATCAAATTCACCTCCTCAAGAAGGCGACAATGGTGAATGTTCAAGGTATAAATTTGCCTTTAATCAAATTGCTTTTGATTATGATAAACATGGTAAATATTCACATAATATATATAAAAGAACTTGGACATGTTCCTTTTGTGGTTTGAATAATCATAATGTTTATAGATGTTGGAAGAAGATATCCATACACATTGAAACTTTCTAAATAAATGAGGCAAAAAGTCAAAGGCCCATTGGACAAGGAAAATGATGTTGAAAATAAGATGCAATTGTTTATTACTCATTGCCATAAGAAAGGTCACCTTGTGGAAAAGTGTTGGACTTTGTATCCAACAAGTCATCCACAAAATTTGAAGAAGGTGGAAAGAGATAATGACAAGAATGGAAAAGAGGATTCCATAATCGATGAGGGTCAGGATGATTCACATGATGATGAAGTGCAGCTAAAAGAAGCACCATTGAAATGGTTTGGTAACGGATGGTTAGATTTCTTATCCAATTAAGGCCTTGCATGTATTTTGATGTTTCATGAATTTATTTGCAAATTCAAAGTATGGTGCATGTTGCATGAAGCAAGATGTTGAAAGTAGAGTTATGTTGACACACTTAAATGCAACAAATATGGAAATTTGTACATGAGCCATTATTTGACTTGAGAGTCAGTTGTTTGAAGAGGCATGTTTTGTCGACTTGTGTTTGGTTGATGGTTTTGTACACCAATATGTAAGAGTACATGGAGATATTCACATGATGTGATTTTTTTTTTCTTTGAAGGAGAAAAATGATATGTCAACGAGCTATGTTTCTTGCATGATGTGTTTTCAGTTTGATGGTTTTGTTTGTGACAAGACGTCACAAGATTTTGGGAAGGTCCACTCTTGAGCGAGAGCCTCATGATTACAACCTAATCATGAGAATCAAATGGGAGAGCATCCTTATTTTGAAAACAAATAGGATTCTAAGCTACCTAGGACTCAAACCATTATTTTTAAATTTGAAATATCATGGTGTGTTGTTTCAATGCCTGAATCCACAACCCTAACATAAATTGTTTTATTCTTTTTTTACAAGATTTAGTTGGTCATATTAAAAGTCAGTTGAATTTAAAATTCTTGGCTTAGTGGAATGAACCAAACATATTGTACATATTAAATGAGTAATTTCGCTCTCCCAATAATTTCTAAATCACCCATATCACCAAGAAAACATAATATAAAGGAACATACTTTGGTATGGGAAAGACCTTAGGTTTCAAATATTATAAGAAGGTTTTTGATATGGTTGAGAGAATGTGGAAAATAGAATCCATAAACAAATTATTTTTCAAAACGTATTACTATCATGTTGACTAGGTCATGGTACGAGAGAATAACATTTTAGCCCCATTACTCATGCATGGCAAGCTAGCTACATGTGGAATTTTAACAAGACTCTAAAAGGTCTAAAATCACAAACCTCATTAATGGTTGATGGAGTCAAATCTTACACCTAGTTGGCTATCACGCTATGTTAAATATTTGGCCACTAGGAGGAATAAGAGTTCCATTTTGCGTTATCGTATTTTGTTCCATAGTTGAAAATACAACTAGGAGTGTGACGTTAGAGAGAAAAATGTAAGAAGTTAAGTTTTTATAGCAACCTTACACGCTAAAAGTCTTAGCTAACTCTAGAGAGATTACCTCTTTCTTTGTACTCACATATTTTCGATACCAGAAAAGAGAGTAGAGCATGTTTACATTTTAGTGTTGTTTTTCTCCCATGAGGATTTCCTAGGGAAAAAGGAGTCTAGAGCATCATTACTTTTTAGGGTTTCTTGTCTCCCATAAGGATTCATAGGAAAATAATTGTGTTGATTGTCTAGAGATATATGTATGTGTGTGTTTCATTATGTTCTCTATTTCTTACATTGTGTTTCATTATGTTTTATATTTCTTACATTTCTGCCCTCCTATTTTTCTTTCCAATCAAGGTTTATAAAATAACATGAGAAGCAACATGAGACTTGGAACAATCATTTTATTTATCTATATGGAAGGCAAGAAGGATTATAGATCCCCTTAAGCTTAAGCTTATGTAGTTTGTCAATTTTTATCATATATTTTTTGGTAAGGGTGAATGTTTTTTATCTATAGTACAAGTCATGAGTTCCCCAATTTTACCTTATGTAAAGCATGATTCTAGGATTACTACAATTTGTACTTGGTTTTTTATTGTGATGATGCCCTGTCTCAATCACTTGGCCATCTCTCGATGGGTAGTTAAATATTTATAACAATACTTAAGTAATATTTATCTATATTTGTATTATGTGAAATTATGTAAAAAATGGTATACTATTTTTCATAAAATTGGGTTGAGTTTATCATATATTTCAATGAAAGTTGATTAAATATGTTTTCTTTAAAAGGATCTAGCAATTTTGTCAAGGTATGAATTTGCAATTTTGTGTGGCTCTCTATCAACCTTCACTTCCTCATTTCTAGAAAAAATCTACTTGCTCATTCGTATACCCACTTTCTATTCAAATGCATGAGTTTTGAACTCTCGGTAACTATGTTTTTCCACACAGGACAATTACATGTCACATTTTATACTAACTCTAATATGTCATTACTAATATGTCTTGCTTCTTTAATTTATCTTTTATAGATGACCGGAGCATCCCTTTTTAATCTATCCCTTTTGACTTCGGATATGTGGGAAATACTCATCCGCATATTTTTCTATCATAAAGCAGTGAGTAAAATTGTATTCCATTTGGGTCAATGTTAAGGTTAAGCACATGGATTAAAGTTTTATATTTAAAATACATTGCCATGGTGTACATTTATATCTAAAGAGTCCAAAACCTCATTCAAGACCATATTTTTTGTTGATGTAGTTTGATTGGTTATATTGCATTTCTTTTGCAGTTGTTGCTGTGGGCCTCACCATCTAGTGATTTTAGGTAAAAAATTATTTACATGGAATTTTGAAGTATCCTAGAATGTTTATTATTTATCACTAATAGCCTTGGTGATTTAGTTGTTTTTTTTTATGCTGCTTGGTTACTCATATTTAATAGTTTATCATGTTTAATTCATTGTTAAGGCTTTTTATTGGCCTGTCAGGATGTATTTTTCTCAAATCCATAATGGCTAAAAGAGTGAAATTTATCTATGAAAAAGAGAGGTCATATGGAAAACAAATTGTTTGCAAGTGTTCTTTTGAACCCATAGAACTTGCAACCCCAATATGGATACAATAGTAAGTAATACATAGCCTCCTCATCTAACTTAGCCAGGTATTTGCAATACTATATTTGAGTTGGCTAGCTCCATTTCAAGATATTATAATGTTAGATTATTATTTCTATAGATTTTGATTATGGTAGTAAAATGTTACAAAAAACCGGAAACTACAAATAATAGTATTCTAGATATATGTAAAAAGGACATGGTAGAGAAAATCAAACAATATTAAACTTTTCATAAATAGTTTAGATAAAAATACATTTTCTAATTTTGATTGTAAATTCCAAGGCTTAAAGCAATAATTTTTCTAATAATATTTTTTTAATTAATAAATAAAAAAGAAGCATTTTCAATCAAAATCACATCCAACATATAATAAAAATAATAATAAAAAAATTAAAACTTCATACACTATGACATTACTATGGCAAAGAGCATAAAAATATACTAGTAAAAAATCCTTTTCTATAATAATGGAGACCTTCAAATATACAAGAAAAAAAATCTTTCAGCCTCCTTGTATCCCAGAGAAAGAGTTGCTCAAACAATCATATTTTAAACAATTAAAACTTGGAGAAAATCATCTGTTTTTTAATTTCAATTATATAAAAAATTAGTCAAATATAAGACAAGAGTTATTCATACTATAAAATTTTAAATAATATTAACTTTAAAAAAAAATATTTGGAAATGAACCAAAAAAGAAATATTTATAAATTTCATTTACAATAACTTAAATCCATATTAACACCTCTTGATAAATCTGAAATCAAATTAAATCTATATTAATTAATTTAATAGTTTAAATTCCTATTTGTGGTGTGCCAAATAGAAATATTCAAAGCGAAAGTTACAACTTACAAATATTACTCAAAAATATCACAAAAGGAAATAGAATAACAAACATAATGGACAATATGAACCAAAGTATTATACCTTTATTGATATGGATGGATTCAATTACAAACATTTGTGTAAAATATGATGAAGCTTTGGGGGAATTTTAATGAAACACTTTGTGGAAAATATCAAAAGAGTTAAGAAAGTGGCTGCTAACTAGTCTAAAAAGAAGGCAACAGAAGATAAAAAGGATCTTTTAGAAGTAGAAGAGGTCATTTCTAGGCTTTTTGACAATAATGTAAATGTAATTTTTACTAAAAAAGACTTGCAGTCTTTGAAAATTTTGGAGGGGAGAAAGCAAGCACTATTAGAAAAGGAAACAGTTTAATGAAGACTTCAAAGTAGAGCCATCTAGTTCGCTGAAGGTGATAACAACACTAATTTTTCCAGAAACATGTAAATCATAAAACCTACAACTAAGCTGTAGATTTGGAAAAATATTACAGCCATGAAACAAGACTTTTATAATTTGATTAAGGAGAGGCAGATGTCCAAGTTGTCATGGAGACAATTCAAATCCCTCCATGGTGTCAAGAAAATGGTATAGAAGAGGGTAATGAGCATGATGAAGATGAGAGTTATGTGGAGAAGCTAGAGGCAAGCGCCATATAGATAGAAAAAAAAGAATAGAAAAGAAGATGATCCAATCCTACAAAGTAAGCTACCTACTTACACACTCTTTTTGCAATTTTTTCAAAAGAGTCGAATGGCTCAACAAGTGTTCCAAATAACATGGGAGAAGATGGGCTATCCATTACAAAATTATTTTCATTCATCAATGTGCAAAAGTGGAGCAACGATAAATGGCTGATATCAAAAATCTGTAAATAAGGGATGAATTGTACATTCAATCAATGTACATACAGCATACAAATTATAAATGTACATACAGAATGAGGCACAAACTGTAAAACAGGAAGCACTGTAACGATGAGCATGAGACACAAACACCAAACTGCAAATTGCAACAACTCTATATATAAATTCCCAGAATATATGAATTATAGACTCCCTGAATAAGTTTTGTTCGAGAAATTATAACAACAAGTATGTTGAAGGCTATTACCAATAGGATATGGACATGTGTTATTGGGTACCATACTCTGGTAAGATAGATTTTTTTAGTATGAAAAATACCCTGGTTTATATAATGTACCACGAACAAAACAACAAGGACTTTACATAACGATGCTTAACATATATTTCGTGACTCACCACTACCACAGTTTACTGAAAATTACTGAAAATGTCTTGTTGTCACCACAAAGCTAGCACAGACAATGTGATAATAGCACAATACAAAACATACCAAATCAAAATAGCAAAACTGTTAACCCCGCCCCAGAAGAGGACAGGAGATAGATCAACAGGATAGCACATACAAAAAGGAACAACAAGGTTTTATTATAGTAATAACTACCCAAATTATACCTGTAAACTTAAAACACAGCCTCCCTAAACCCCTCTTTGCTTATATGATAGATGTCCTTACTCTGGTAAGATAGATGTCCTGAGAAATAAACAACTCTAAAAAAAAACATAGCAAATATGGTAATGGAAAGAATATTGCATACAGAAAATGTAAAATGTAAATGAAGCATTACTTCATTAAAGAAAATTTCACAAAACGAAACAAGGAAAAGAGGAAATCCAGGTCGGTGCATATTTCATTGGACAATCGTTGTACTATATTGGTGAGCAGGGACTCTCAACAACGACCACTGAAAGTTCGGTGCATATTTTGGCAGAAAGGTCGGTCCATATTTTGGTAGAAAGTTCGCAATCGATCTTGTGAGTGATAGTTTAAACTTATTTTTGAGTGGAGGTTCGGAATCCATCCTTGGATAAGATTGTTTTGTCACCTAGTGTCCTGTTTGATAGTCTATTACTATGAAACACAATCTATGTAGCAGTAAAAACAAATTACTATACAAAGCTACTCTGCATTCCTATTCATTGTCTATTATTGTAAAACACATTCTGTGTAACAATGAAAACAAATTACCAAGTTACTATGCATTCCTTTTCCAGTTTAAGGGTTGTGTAACAGTGAAAACAATTTACTATGCATTATTTTTTCGAGTTTTAGAGAACTGGAAAATTTGACAAATGAGTCTATTTGAAATTCCAACACTATACCTATCATGTTTTATTGTATATTACTGTGAAACACAATCTACTATACATTATTTTTGTTGTCTATTACTATAAATCATGCTGCAAAAAAAAGGAAAAAGGCATTCGTTTATTCTCCACAGAACAAGATTTTGAAGAGCGCGGACATACCCGACGGAGTCGAAGAGCGCAGACGGGACGAGCACCAGCGCGGCCAGGAGGAATAGAGCAGGAGTGACAGGGACAGAAAAAAACGTGCGAACAATGAAACCGGTAAACGTACAGACTTCGCGGACGATTTATTTATAGAAAATAGTTCGGCTGAACTCTTTTAAAAGTAAAAGTTCGGGCGAACTTCTGTTGCTGTTTTTCCAATCCCCAGCAAAAATTCTATTTGCCTGCGCCGTCAGTGTGCCGTCAATCTAAACAGAATCACGAGTTCGGCCGAACTTTATAAAATGTTTGGCCAAACTATTGCCGAAAAAAATTTTCGGCCCCCGATTCTCACAAAAGTGTAACCCAGCTTCACATTTCCGCCCCTATATAATGTTGATGAATTTTAAGGTAAAATAATTTTATATTGTAAAATTTGGGCGAATCATTTTTATAAAAAAATGGGAATTGGCGAATCTTTTTTTTTGGTAAAACCATGGAAAAGTAGCCCACCTGGGAATATTAGCCCCTAAAATTTTCCATGAAGGTCATAACCTTTTGGCCACTGAAATGTCGATCGCCGATTGACTTACGAATGCGATGAAGTTTTCAAATGGATTTCATGAAATTTGAAGTCTCGTTTTATTGGTCGGTTTAATTGTTTTTTATTGTAACCGCGCCTTGTAAAACGCAAAGAGCCCGAAGGCTTTTGTAATGAAAGTTTTCACTTTGAATGCGTTTTCATGTATTAAGACGTTATTTAAGAAACAGAGAAATTGTTGTACCCCGCAGGTTGAATACACAGCAAGTTTGTAAGCATTGTACGTGCGGATTTGAGGACAAAGAAGTTTTGTGAACACTGTTGTTGTACAATCTACTGTTGTACTTTGTAAATCCCTCTCAAGGACGAAGAATCAGATTGCTGATTTTTATATTTCTTTTATTCTTTTATGAATTAAGAAAGCTTGTCCTAAATTGTTTCTATTTATTTTGTAAATTAAGTTTGAAAACTCTGTGTTGTTGAGAGAATCTTCATTCTCTCTGTTGTTTAGAAGTAATCAAAAACTTCAACAAGAACTAAATATAAGAAGCACTCACCGTCATCTATCTAGCGAGTGGAGGGCGACAGAAATTAAGATAATCTCCATCCCTTTGCCTTTGCCTTTGTAGATATCACATAACCGACTGTAATTATGCTTGCCCCGCTCTCAGTTATAACAACAGGTAACAAGACAACACCAAACACATAGACAAATAAAAGCTGCAATTTTGGTGCACTCACAAATAGACATCAAATATAGTATCGACAATCAAAAGCACTTCAAACGAGACAAAACACAGATCAATATAGAGGCAGAAATGGAGTAAATATTTCTTGGACATTTAATGTCTTTCAAAAAAGGTAAAATGTAATTCTCGCCTTTCCGATAAAATCTTTTAAACTTAACAAAACTGTACGGTCATAGCAAGATGGATCCGTTAGGATACAACGGACATAATGAAATAACTCGAAAGTTTGATTGTTTCATTTGTGCTCAAACGTTAAATCCTTTCAATTGTGTCGTTCATTTCATCATATCATAAACTGTAAGGTCATAACAAAATTGATCCATTAGAATCCAACGAACATAATGAAATAGCTCAAAAATTGGAATGTTCCATTGCGTTTTGTGTTCAAAATTTAAATCCCTTCAATCGTAGCCGTAAGATCATATTAAGATTGATCCATTAGAATCGAACGGATATAATGGAATTACTCGAAAGTTCAAATGTTCCTTGCAAGGATAATTTCTTCGCAAGGATAACAACTGCACTAATATTGTAATTGAATTCAGTGCAAACTATGTTTGCAAAAATATAGAGTTCTTCGTTTGGGAAGAAAATGCATGGTAGAAATTTATCAGGGGGTTTTGGTAAATTCCAATTGCTCACTAGTCCTTAAGTCTATTCCCTGGCGGGGCTATGTACTCACTCGTTCCAATAACTAAAAAGGTATATTTATAAAATTAAAATCCAAGTCACCCAACCCAACCTAGAAAACTTGAAAAAGTATGTATATAAAAATAAAATGTAAGTCACCAAACCCAAAATGATGTCTACAACTTCGGCCTACCAGCCGCCTTTAGTTAGGGCACCAGTCAACTCAGATTCGGCTTGTGATTCAAGAATATGTACAGATGGATACCGATTATAATGATGACGTGACCTTTGCCCGAAAGACGACCTCCATATTGAGCTTCAGTCTGTGTTTTGGTTAGAATTTTGCTTAAATTTTTTTGTTTCTTGATCTCCTTTATTTGTTGTTAAACACAATGATGGCATACGCTGCCCATGAATATCAGCAGCCATTTAGAGTTGTGGCAGCATTTACGGTCATATGGAGATTTAATTTTTTCTTCCAGTTAATAAATTATTTTTTCTTCCATAATAATGAAAAATACAATCTTCAAGTTAAACATGATTTTGGTACCAGTGAATTTTAAATTAATAGTAGTTAACAAGTAAATAGATCACTAAAATCTTACCCAGTTGATAATGAATTTTAAGATTGATAATGATAAACAAAAAATATTTTATTTATCAAATAAAAATTAATTTATATTTAAAAATGAGATGAAATGGAAAAAAATTATAAATTACCAAATAATAAAAAATATAAAAATTTAAAAACAAATAATTCTTAACTAAATTGGGAATTTTTCTTCTGTGATCCATAAAATTGTGTAAGAAATTCTTTTAGTGAAAATCACATGTAGGGAATTTTTGCCGACGCGTTTCGAACCAGCTAGTGTGGCTCATCATCAGGACAAGATGAGAAATCTGAACCAAAAAACCAGATTAAATAGACATGAATGCTCCAACTAGCTGTTAGTAATATAATGGCTAGTTTGACTAATTTAATAAAATAAATTAAATTTCATCAATAAAACTATATCTTATTATGTATGATAAAATTATATTAAAAGTTTTTAATTTAAATTCAATTCAATATTAATGATTTCCAATAAATATAATGTTAAAATAATTTTTTTTATTTTTATTTAATATATATATATATATATATATATAATATCAAATCAAATCAAATAAATAAAAAAAATAAAATAAATAAATAAATAAAAAGAAATAAAAAATAAAAAATAAAAATAAAAAAAATAATATATATATATATATATATATATATAATAATAATAAAATAAAATAAAAATAAATAAATAAATAAATAGATAAATAAACAAATAAATAAATAAATATATAAAATAAAAATAAAAATAAAACAAAAACAAAAATTAAAAATCTAAAAGAAAAATAAATTTAATAAACCAAATTAAATAGAATAAGTAAAAAGCAAATTAAAATAGTAACTATATATATATATATATATATATATATATATATATATTAAATAATCCAATTTCATAGCTAAATAAATTCATACAAAAGAATAAAAAGGTGAATAATATATATATATATATAAAGAAAAGGAAGCTAGAGGGAAAAAAAAACAAACAAAAGGAAAAATAAAAGGCAACTAAGAGTGAAGGGCGGGAATCCAACATCTACTGACACTCCACCCATCATCCCTATTAAGGTTGACAGACCTCTTTTCGATCTCCAAGACTTCCCTCAATTTTCGGTGGTGGAAATGGTCAATCTTTGCAATAACCTCAGCATCCTCAATACAAATGTGATGATTCGTTTTATCGGCATGCTCTGCTAAGGTGGAGGACCGAGATCTACAATGTATGAGGTCAGCGATATGTTCCTGAATCCTTTGATTAATGGATCGACCGGTTTCACCAATGTATGGCATCCCACAAGAACACGGAATCAAGTAAACACCCTTACTATCTTTAGGGAAAATCAGGTCCTTAACCGACCTAAGCAAACTCCGGATGGTGCGAAGGGGCTTGAAGGTTGAGGAAACATTATGTTTTTTTAATATCTTAGTGATCTTATCAATAGTACCTTGGATGAATGGAAGGTGAACTCCAGAGGACTGATCACAATGATCTTTCTTAACCTTTGGATCTTTTTCAACTTTTAGAAAAGCTTTAACACACTGAACCTTTCTATAACCATTCTTGCTAAATATATTAAAGAGATGAGACTTTTCACTTTCAAAGTGGTGTTCATCTGAGGTTCTAAAGGCTCTGGTAACTAGAGTGTTGAGAACCCCAAGCTTCTGAGCCGGAAAATGATGAGAATTAGCATGAAAATATTGCTCAGTATGAGTCTTCTTTCTAAAGACTTGATGAGAGAAGGAACCATCATCGTTCCTCGAAAGAAGGACATCGAGGAAGGGAAGACTAGCATCAACTTCAAATTCCATGGTGAATTTAATGAAGTCAGATTGATCATTAAGATGTTGGAAGAAAAGGTCCAGTTTCTCTTCTCCATGGGGCCACACCACACAAGTGTCATCAACAAACCTTTTCCAAAGCTTAGGTTGAAAAAGGGATGAGGAAAGGGCCTTAGATTCAAAGTCTTCCATGAAAATATTAGCCACTACAGGGGAGAGAAGGGAACCCATGGCCACCCCCCATGTCTGCTCGAAGAAAACACCTTCAAAACTAAAGAAGGTCGAAGTTAGACAGATCTCAACAAGATGGGCAATATCAGGATTAATAGTGGACCCGTAGAAATAAAATGGAAATGCTGAAACTATTAAAATAAACTAAATATAACTATATCATTATTTTTAAGTGAGATGAAGTGACAAAGCTTATTTATAGACTAGGAAAATGATTTAAAAATTAGAAATTAGAAGTCAAATAAAACTTAAGTGATAAAAGAATGTGAATTTAGTAAAATAATAGAATAAATATAAATATATAATATAAAAACTAAAAAATAACTTAAAAAATTAATAAATAAAAATTGAATAAATTTACGTAAAAGAAATATAGATTAAAATTAATTATAAAATTTACTAAATATCTCTTTTATTACAGAAATTACATATTATATTACTATAAAAATAATAATAATATTTTTTTTATAAATAATAAAAAATAAAAATACGATATTTAATATTTATATTCTTACTAAAAATATTTTACAAGTAAAATTTATAAATAATAACAAATAAAAATACAATATCTAATATTTAAATTCTTACTAAAATATTTGACGAGGATATAGTATCTTATATTTAATTTTTTATTA
>JAXQQM020064087.1:0-57202 GCA_034641835.2 Pinus albicaulis | reverse complement strand
GGATGACTTGCTTCATTTTTTAACGAGGTTAACATAGTAAAAGAACCATCCTTCCATTTTGACTCTCAAGTGTTATGGTGACAAAATTATGTGTAAGACTACTCTTTGATGGTATCACACAAGGTATTTTCCAGTTATTCATCACACTTGACTCACAATTTTTGGTACTAAAATTGGCCAATGCATATTCAGTAAAAAGACCCACCATCCTTCACATGTTTTTTAGGGTTTTCCTTCTATAAAGACACTTGGAATCCACCCAATAGGAATATATTTATAGAAATCTAAATGCATTGAGAGATGACCCTGCTAATCATGTTTTATATAGACATTTGCAACAAATGTTAAAAAAATTCAATAAACATCACATGAATTGAAAAGAAAATAGAAACATAGAAACATTGAAAAAATGACTATGATGGCCACATGACTTACATAAAAAAATATATGCATAAATGACTATGATCCTTACTATAATAATAGTTATCATGGTAATGTGCCACTTCAAGTGATATCTTACGCAGTAGAGAACTAATAGTGCTATGCACTCTGAAAGTGTATCACTGGAGTCACATAGGGATATGATCGACTGTTGAATCATAGATACTATGTGCTAGCCCCTACGAGTGGTGCTCCACCTCTACTAGGGTCTTTCCCACAGAAAAATATTGTAGTGCATCTTGTCCTCCTGAGGGAACCTATGTTGGTATTGTAACCTCTTATGGTTCTCCTACACGACTAAGATACGAAGAACCTATAGGTCGAATTGGCCCAACATCTGCATGAAACAAATCAATATTTTACTCTCAAAAACATCGAAAAGTAGAAATAAATTGTAAAAAATTTCTCAAAATATTTAAAACCTAGTTACAATATATTACCCATAGAAACCAATTTCTCACCCTCCGGAAACACTAGATAAAGTTCATCACGAAATTCTTCTCCTGCATACGAATAGTCACCAAACATGATGAGTTACTCACGCAACCATATGAAGAAGGATTGTGATAAACTAACTGGTGATGGAACTGCATGTCGATTCATAAGGTATATCCACCTCGTCATTCATGGAACCCTTACACACATGGGCTCAGGTGTGATATGTTGGGGCTACAATAATGGATTATTCTCTAGGAAAAAAAAAATAGAATTGAGCCATAACGATTTTTTTTCAATTTTCATTCTTTTTCTTTAGATAGTTTTTCCTTTATGTTGACCAATACCCCTTCACTCTACTTGAATAAATTTATCTCCGAACACTCTAAAATGTACTTCCTATATCATCTTCTAGCTACGTGAAGTGTTGAGCTACCAGAAAATATAGCAATGATAAATATGATTGTTCTCAAAGGAAAATTGGTCACATATCTAATGTTGGTATTCCCATATCTATTCAGTGGTGTTCTAGGTCTACAATAAGTATAAATTTAATCGTTTACTGAATCTCCTCCACTCCTCCCCCCAAGGATAGAAATGGGGGAACCCCTCACAGAAAAACCTATTAGAAATTATATGTCTTCCATTTTGATATCAATTAGATGTTTCCCTCACCTAAATGTATGTACCTGTACATACCATGAATTAACTAGGATCTTATGTAATCACATATGTTACATCATGCCGAGTAACTAGAAGAATTTAAACAATCCAAAAATTTTAAGTGCTTGAATGGTGGTAGGATTTTTTGCTGCATTCAAATTCTATTATTTGTGTGGTATTTCTCTCTACACAAAGGAATTTTTATGTTGATGAGAACCTGGAACATCAGAAAGGACATTATAATATTTTTCATGAAAAAAGCATGACAATGCTTTATAAAAATTGGCAATTTTTGTTAGGGAATTGTGCCCAATGTTTCCCCAGAAGGGTTGATAGAGTGTTGTACCCCTATTGGAAGTGTAAAATTCCCTTAGTGTAACACATTTTTTGAGAAGGAGGGTCTGCATTGCTCCTAGGGTTAATTTTCAAAACCTCAAGTCTCTAAAAGAACCGTAAAAATTGCGTGAAATAACAAAATGGGAGCATGGATTAAAAGGTAATTATCTTATCTCCTACCTGGAAATGATGAAACTGAAAATGATCTAGTGGATTGACCACAAACAGGTGTAAAAGATCAAGGGAAAAAAGGATGCAGAGCCCTCACTATTGAAGGTGAATGTCAAATGGTAAAAATGAATAGTAATTTCCATTACTTATGATATTTTTTCTAATATTTTATCATATTTAATCTTTTGACCTAGTAATTGATAATTTTTTATCCTAAAATATGTATGTTGGATTCTTCTTGTGGTGTTTTAAGTAGTTCGATAGATGTTTAATGAATTTTTTCATGTTTTCATAGATCACTTTAACCAAGGAGTGCACCTATATCACTTATCAGGCTCTATAAACTCACAAAAAAAGAACCCTGTGGAGTCTTCTTTCAACTTGTTTCAGACTCCCAAAATATGAAAATATTACCAACAACTTGTATTTTTGAACTCATAAAAGTAAACAAAAAGACATGTACTCATTATAAGTTTACCCCTTTTCCAAACTGAGATAGATTATTTACGAAAAATGAATATGTTAATTGAACATGGATAGTAGGTTCTTTTCAGTATTGTTTTCTACCTTTTAGGACTTAGGGGAGTACCTAGGAAATAGAATGTTTGGATTTTTATTTTTCCCCTCTTTTTGAAAATATCTAAACATGAAAAATATGTTGAGTTTTAGCTTCATTGGATTCGCTAGAAACATCAAACCATGATGGACTTATCCAACATGACAAGGTCGAACCACCCCATCTCAACATTCGTAAAACATACTCAAAGGGATTCATCCGAAGGATGAAATTACAAATCAAGCATATCTTATCCTTCTCATCCTTCTAAAAAAATAAAGAGGTACTCACCAACATGGTTGGGGAAATTGGGAAAATAGGGCATTCCATTTTCTAATGGTAGTTAGTGGCTCTTTAGCACTACACTCTTCCAATTCATCTACATGCCTTTTGGGTTGGGTGATATTCTTTTATTTTGGTTTATCGCACCATTTAAAGCCTCCACTTTTAGTTTTGGGTAAATGTTGTCAACCCCATTTAGTGTCATATTTGTGTTAAAGAGAAGTCATTTACTAAATATTTGCTACAATTATCTTAAGCCTTCATTTCATGTCTTCCTTTCCTACTTCAGTTCTATGTCGAAATCATTCTGTCTCAAATCATAACACGCATTTTGTGTCATTGACGGGGGATACATTAAGGTCCTCTTGTGACAAGTCACTTATTTTCAACATCAACTCATTATCCAAGAAGTTGACCTAGAAACACCCTTGGTATCTTAGTTATTTCATACATCAATGGTAATTTTCCTCACTCTCAGTGATAATTTTACATCATTGGCCTTCTACCAAAGGATTTTGGGTGGTGTTTGAATTCAAATCATTTATTCACGTCACCGAAATTGTAGTACATTACATTCATAGGAATTAACATCATGAGTGGTTTCTCTCACATATTTTAATGAATTACATCTTTTGCCTGTAATCATATGGTGTATATCATGTTCGACTCTAGATCATTGATTCACATGGTTAGATTCATTCATTGAATGGTCTTGTGAATGAGATAGAAGACCCTAGATCTATTTTCATTGCCCCACGTTGTGATTTTAGGATATATACAAGATAATTATGTAAGATGGATATGGTCATATAGATAGTCATCAACTCATGGGTATACCATTTTTCCTCAATGGATGTGTCTTTTAATTATTTACATGTAATTTTAGATTATTTTTTGAGTATGGGTATACCTCCTTCAAAATAGATATCATGATGCAAAGGTACTGTAACAGAATATGATCTCGTCGATCTCTCTTGATCCTAATTTGTCACAGGGTAAAGAAATTCAGTCATTAGTCATTGTCCATGACTTTTCACTTTAGGAAACAATATATTATAGGTCATTTTGACACATCTGACCAATCAACATATTAACTAGATCAATCATCATCCCCTTACCCCTTGACATCATCATGCCAAAAATCAATTTGCATGCCACACTCATATCTCAAAGGTTCTTCCTGGAAACACCTTGTTTCAGTCATTGTAAGGACCAACACTCCCTGGATTCCTAATGGACAACAATCAAATGCATGCTGCTCCAATATGGCCTTTGTTGATCACTTGTAGGTTGTTCCCATTTGCACATGTGTTTGTTCCAGAAATTTGAGAAAAAGAGAGAGATTCAAGAAACTCACAGAATTTGTTACAATAATTTACTCTAGATAAAACATTCATATCCTATCCTATCCAACCTTAGAGTTTCCATCCCTTATCCTCTTATCCCATCCTCCCATCCCAAGTCAGTCCCAAGCCCTATACTGGTAAATGGATAAGAAATACAAACTTATCTCCCTTTCCTATATATTTGTGGCCATTGAGAATCTAGAGTTTTTATTTTGGAGATAGATCCTACCCTTATGATGTTATTGTGAAGAGTTATAATTCCATGCATCATGGCTATTAGAGATGAAAATTTGTGACAAATAAGGACAAGTCAACTTGGAGGAGCTATCCTCCAAGACCAACACCTATTTTTGGTTGTAACTCACTCCATCTCTATTAATATAAATATTTCATTGTTTTCCTATATATGATGTTATGATTTCATGTACTTCGATTCCATCTCGATCCACTAAATAAATTATTTAGATTATGTTACATAGATGTCATATATCATTGGCTTATGTCGTATGATTATGTAGGCTATAATTATTTATTGATCATACCTAGGATTGGAGCATTCAATCCAAGATAAGAACGAAGCATATGACAGATTATTGGTAGGTTTCCTCCCATCATCACTTTAATTTAAGCGAAAAAAATAGCTTATTTTTACTTTTGTTGTTTTATAGTAACCCACCCAATATAGTGAAGATACTTATGTTTGCAGTCCTAGATTCCATATAATAGTGGTATCACAACATCCTATACCTGATTACAACCATCATCATATGGATAAATATCAAAAGGATTTAGGGGGGGTTATTTGTGTGAAAAGGTTATCAAAAATATTTTTCTATAATGAATAGTGTGCTAGAGGTGTAGAAGGATTGAAACACTTGGGAGGAGGACAAACTATTATACTTAACCAAGATTGAACTTGGAAGAAAAATGAATGAACATCATTTTCATCAATATAATGGTCAAATATTTGCTATACCAATATCAAACTAAGACTGACCAAGATCTTCCAAAAATTCAAGAACCTCACAACTTACTAGAAATTTTTTATTTTAGGATGTATGAATTAAATAAGATTCAATATCATTCCTAATTAAAAGAGCATGCTAATTGACAAATGGAGATTACAAACTATAAGAAACATATTTTGAATCGGTAACTTATGAATATGAGCCCTCAGAAGAAGAGAATATATCATCTGGTATACATGAATGGTCATCACCGTATGTGTTAATGGAAGAGGAGATATCATAGTGATAGTTATCCAAAGTGTCAACTCGGATGCCAGGTTTAGAGTCATTTGATAGTTGATCAAGGTTATCATATGGGAGATCAGGTGGAAAGGAGGTATTATCATCTTGAAAGATGGAGGAAAGATAAGACATACCTTTAACACGTTTTTCCTCTACATGTGAAATACAACTACCTCATTCTTAGTTACCACTTGAAATAATAGTTTGAACATCATTGTGAGTTGAAGTAGGTGAGACAAGTGGGTCATGAGAAAAGAAATCATGAAACATGGATGATGGAGGTTGAAGGATATCAAAAATTAAATAAAATTTAGGCTTGAATTATGCATATTTTTTTCATCTTGAAAACGAGAGGAATGGGTTTTCATTTTAGGCTCTATGAAATTACTGAACAATTCTAATTTTTCCTCACTAGGATGTGGATCATAAGAATTGTATGGAGGTTCAATGAACAGATAAATAGTTTGATTTTAAAATTTCACAACTTTAACATAATCGGAAGGTGACACCCAAATTTGTACTAGAAAAGGAGGAGGACAAGGAACAAAAGGAATAGTAGGCTCATCCTTGTATGATTAAGGTATCCCATGGTTTGAAAATGTTTGGGAGAGAGAATGATTCACGGTTTTGGATTAAAAGATCTCAAATAGAGTGTAGAATAAAATTTTGAAACTTTTCCATGATAAAATATGAATGAATAACTCCCTTGGGAAAGTCATAGCAAAGGTGACGAAACTGACTAAGAAAATCCTCTGGAATTTCATAATATTCCATTATAATAAAATAAATTATATCACCTACATCATGATAACCATACCCGTCAAATGCTTCGTGAAGCTCCTTAACAAGTCTCCAGTGAATGGATAGGAGTATGTAATATATGACACTAGTTCTTAATTCAAACTTCAAATGTGAGGGTGAACAACATGTTCATGACATATTTACAATGAAATTCCATTAGAGAGACAAAAAAGAATAAATTCAAAGAACTGCTTGAGGGCATTTAGTTTAATATTGCCATCAAAATTAAATTGCGACAAGTCATCAATGATTTATGGAAGGATGGTAAAATCAATCTCCTTAGAAAAAAATCACGGGATTATGATTCCAGAAAGAGCCATTTAATATAAGAGATTGAAAATAGATTCAGTGGGAACGACTTGTCATTTCGCCCTCCTTTTAGCACTAAAATTTTGATAGTATTGGATATCGCGAGCCTATGGGGAGTCTCCCCAATGAGAATGCCAATTATACTTCACACCATTTGGAGTGGTAGCCCCATCAAGAGTATCTTCCTAGCCATAGTAGGTGTAATTTTTTCCTTGGTTTCAATATATAACATAAAAGAGTATATACATAACCCTTAAACAAGCAACTTGACATTGTGAAAAACTAATTGTTATGTGTAAAAGGAGACTTTCATGAGGGGTAAACCAAATTGAATATCCGAAAGGAAGTAAACCTAGGAGAGAGAGACAAGAGCATGAAAATAATAGTTAAAAAAATAGTTCACAATTCTTCATGAATATAAATTTCAACTCTACTTTGAAAATGAACCTTTGCTATACTAGTTTAATACTATGCTAAAACATTTTTATGTTTTACATTGTTATGATAGTTATTTTCTTATAACCTTAGGAATTTTTGATCTAGACACTTATATATGTTTGTGTGTGTGTGTGTGTAGTTGTGCGAAATTTTTAAATGAAAAAAGAGAAAATCAATAATATCTTAGAATAATTTTCAATATTAGAAAATATAACTTTATAATAGTAAATTAAAATATGAAAATTTAATCAATACATTATGGAGGTTTGTGATTGAAAGTGATAAGCCACAATAGGGAGTGAAATTACAAAGAGGCTTAACCGAGCACATGGGAATTATTGGTTCTTTTAAAAACCTATTCATTTCTTTCAAAAACATTAAGGAAAGTTCCATCAATATCATATTCCCAAAAAAATCTGTCTTTTTACAATCATTTTTTTTTGTTTATTTACTTTTAATTTAGTTTTGTTATATTTTGGCACTGGGAGATCCTATTTATCATAGTATGGAAGAAATTTGTAATGTCGTAGTATGTTATGTTATTTAAACATTTGGAAGAAATGTTGTAATTTCCTATTAAGTTATGTTATCTCAAAATTTTGACTAGATCAAATTACATAATATATATATATATATATATATATATATATATATATATATAATTAAACTAGTATATATCCATCTTCACTCCTAATCTATCAATCTCTCACAGGGATGAAATCTCCTGAACTGATTTCCTTTCCTCAAAATATCTACTCAAAAGAGAGGTTTTCAGGTTGAGAAATTTTATCCCTCTCGTAGCTTTGATCCTCATCCGCGAGGGTGCTTTATAGATCTGAGATTAATATGGATCTAGACATGTATATAAATAAAATGGATTAATATTCAATTTATTCAATATTATATATAAATAAAATACATTAATATTAAATTAATGTATACTAGTGTAAATCTACTTTAAGCCTAGATCTATCAAACAATAAAGAGATCAAATCCCTTGAGATCCCTTTCAACACTTCATAGATCTAGGGTTACGATACATCTAGGTATGATCCCTTTCACCACTTCATAGATCTAGGGTTAGGATAGATCTAGGTTTGTTTGAGTCATGTGCACTCATACAAAATTTGTTGAACATCTAATTATTTTGATCATTTTAGATATGTTAAAAATATTTCTGAGGTTAATATAGTAATTTATAATCTGATTATTTTGATCATTTTAGATATGGTAAATATGTTTAAGGTTAATATAGTCATTTTAACTTTAAATTTTCTCAATTATGTCAATTTGTTGAGATGAGACGATAGAAACTAATAATAACTTTGAATGACAAAAAATGGTACAGTAAAATTTTTGAATGTAAGGTCACAATGTAATAGTGTTAAACCATAGAAAATGTGAATAATGTATTCAATTACACGAAGACTTCATTTTGATAATCCTCAAGCTATTTTCTTCTACTATCTTATTGTCACATGTATAGGTTTTTCCATGATATAAAAAGGTAGGTTGAAATATCAAAGAGGACATCACATAAAAAGGTGGATTGATATATTAAAGACAATTCAAACCTTGAGCTATCCTACTAAACATCATACTTGTACTAATAATAATTTTTTTGTACTTACATAGTAATCAATGTACACTATTAATCTAATCACTTTGAAATTAATGCACATTATATATGAAATTTTGTGTCTGAATTTTATCGTTAGGAGCGAATGGCCTTCTTAAAGAACTTTTGAGAAAAAAATTTCCTTCTAGTAAACATCAAAGATTGTTTAGAATAGAAAAGCTATATTCTCAATTTTTTGTGGGCTAGTGGATGGATTAGGATATCAAGAAGGTTTCGTAGAGATTTATGTATTAAATATTTTGTATTGAGTTTGAAATCAATTAGTTGTTATGAGCTTATTTCCTTCAGGTAAATTCTATTTTTCTTATGTATAAATTGGGAAATATAATTCATAAATATATAATGATTTTCATGATGATTGTTGCATGATTATACTAGACTATTTTGTAATTTAAAATGGCTTATCATTTATTTGCTTAAAATTTAAATGAATAATTAAACAACATGGATATATTTGAACCTGACCAACAATAACTATGATATATAATAGTTATCCACTTAAAAGTATAAATCAGTTAATTAATTTATTATTTATAACAATTTCATGTTTATCTATTTGTAATTTTTTTCAAATTATTTTTCAATTCTTAATCATAATATTTTAAATTTAACTAAATTTTTTTAGTATTGAGAAATATTATCAGATTTATAATAAATAGTTTTAAAGAGAATTTTGATTAATAATTTTTTAAATATTTTAGAAAACAATGATAACTAATGACAGACTTTTTAGGAGGTGACAATTTGACAGAAAATCTGAAATTTTGGAAAAAAAAAATTTCCCACACTTTTAACTTTGAAATTTCATATATATATATATATATATGTGTGTGTGTGTGTGTGTGTGTGTGTGAAAAAACAGAATTAGCAGCTTCAATAATCTTAACTAGCAGTTGCACCATATGTTGCAAAAGAAATGCCCTAATTTCTAAAAGTATTAATTTATAATTATATATAATTGTAATTATATAATTTTAAGATATATATTTGATGATTATAATATTTGATATTCATTAACAAAAAAAAAATCTAAAGAGTATGTATGTAGTTACAAATTGTTATCAGCCACAAAATTTTGTTATAGATATTGAAATAGGCAATTGTGAGTGTAAAAATATATGTAAACTAACATCATCTATTGACATATATAAAAAAATTGTTATAGATATTGAAATAGGAAATTGGGGTGAAAGTCCTTTGGTGATTACATTTTATCAAGTAAAATTTTAAAAGAATAATGGTTATAAACAATTAAAAATACTTTCATTAAATAGTTAGTTTTGATATATATTATTTATCAGAGGGATCAATTCTCTTTTCATTCTAAAAGAGGTTTTCATATTAAGGAATTTGATCCCTCTTCGCTCTTGGTGGATCCAAATTTAAGATTGATCTAGGCCATCTTAATTTCCCCCTTTAAATAAACTATATTCCACATCAATACCATGGGTCAATACCATGGGCTGCTTTTATATTTTATTATTATTTTATATTATTACCTAAATTCAATCTAACATATTAAAAAGAAAAAGAAAAAAATAACATTATAATATATATATATATATATATATATATATATATATATATATATATATAACACTATTTAGTTGTGGATTTAATGGCCTAAAACATTTCAATCATCTAAAATTTGATCTAATGGCTCAGACATGGACACGATGGCAGCTAGGGGAGTTGTTTTCAAATAATAATGCCTTACGACATTAAAAAAGATCACACAAAATAATCTAGATATTAAAACTAGCAATTGCACCATCACCAGATGTTGCAAAGGAAACGCCGTAATATTCTTAAAGAGATCCAATAGTTTCTAAGCAAGATATCTATAGTGATTTTGGTCAATTTTAGTAAAGGCATGAAAAGATTGAGCCCTGTCCCAATTTTTATTTTGATAATAAGACATTCAAATCTAGTTTTTAAAAATATTCTTCCACAGCTCGCAGTCGGAACCATATAATTCCACACACTTATATTGGTGGTTTTTCATTCATTTAAAGAACACCATTCACCATTTATAACTTTAAATGTAATTAAACCTATAATATGTTTCTATCTAGGAAAATTCAAAACAGAGGTGATGGTCCCAAACAGTAGATCAACCATTGTAGTGACGAAAAACTGCAGAACATTATAGTATGGATTCCTCCAATATGGCCAATGTTGCTTCCAAAGGCATGTAACACACTGAACCTTGAAGGATTGTGCATAATGTGTTGGAAAACTCAGATCCTGCGAGCTAGGAGTAGGGGCGCTTAGATATTGAACAAGGGATCTATTCCATCTGAAAGAAGAACAACGTAACAATCAAATAAGGATCTATGTTTGTATTAACAATGAATGTGGATGTGGTGCCTTCATTGTAATTGTCACTAAGCATAGTTTCTATTATCATTTTTGGTGGGACGGTGACAAGGGTACCAACAATAAGGCAGAGACCATTGCTTTATGACGTGTAATTTTCACTGCAAATTCCAAAGGCTACATATATTGAATCAAGAGGCTCTACTTTTCATCCCGCAATATTGGATGAAGGGCATCCACTTATTGAAACATTTATTTCTACATATCACTTATAAGCACATCTACATGGAGCAGAACAAAATTTTTGATAGGCTTTCGAAAGAATAATAACAGCATCACCTGGAGCCATTCACTATGCAATATACAAGCATGCTATTGGGACTGCTTCTATAAGTACACATATTCCCCTTTGAATGTTCTTAATGTCATAGATTAGTATTTGATTATATACAGATCCTCCATTATTTTCACAAATTTAATCTTTTTCTTTTCGTCATTGTTGCACAGTTGCACAAAATCATGGCATTGGTGTTGCTCTCGGGAAGCTTGGCTACAATATTTCGTCTATAAAATAATCAATTCAATTGATCCAAAAATTGAAGGATGGAAATGTTAAATTCTATGGTGCTAATGCAGAAATACTGAGGGCACTAGCCAACACCAGTCTTAATGTGCTCATGAGTGTTATGAATGACAAGCTTGCCAGTGTCTTAGCCGGCCACAGCTACATATCAATGGGTCAGTAAAAATATTGTGTCCTTTCTTGCAACAAAGATCAACATAGTACTGGCGGGGAATGAGGTTTTGACAGACTATTCCAACAAACATGCTTGGTACCAACTAGTACCTGCTATGAAGAAAATCTAGCAAGCTCTGGTGAAATATAAGCTGGGTCATATAAAGGTGGGAACCCCATTGGCTATGGATATTCTAGCCCCTTCATCTCGTATAAAAGTATTTCCTCCATCATCTACTACTTTTAGGGATGATATTGCACAAACTGCCATGAAACTAATGCTTGAGTTTCTTAGTAGAACATAATCCTACTTTTTTATGGATGTGTATCCATACTTTCCTTATTTATTTGATCCTGAACAAGTACCTTTGGAATATGAAAATTTTGGGCAACATAACCTAAAGTTCACCGACCACAAAGGCCTTGTGTATACCAATTTTCTGGATCGACAGCTTGATGTAGCTGTAGCTGCAATGATAAAATTCATTATAAGGTTACGCTGGCCATAGCTGGAACTCGCTGGCCCAATACCAGTGACCTTAGTCAGTTGGGTGCCAACATCAATTATGCAGTGCTTTATAACTGGAGGATTATCAAGAGAATGCTTGCAAACCCCCCCATAAAATCAAAGTACTCTAAGAGATTAGAGTAGTAATAGTCACATCAAACAACAGTACAGAGGACCTATTGAAACGAAGTGCTCAAGCAACATTTGCATTCTATCATGATGCCAGAAGTACATAAAAAAATTCCTAAAACCTTGAACTGTATTGGGAATATATGTAGATCACCAGATAATGCAAACATATTTGAGCAATCTAAATATTGAAATGGGAAGATGGATAAATCCCTAACTCTGCAGCTCGAGGTGTGTGATCAATGAGGCAGTAGCTAGGAGCAAATTCCAAACTCATCCATTCATCATTTATTTTCAAAACTAGTTTCTCTGCAAGTCATATTAATGAAAGAATGGAAGAAAAATTATTGATGTTATTGAAATGGGTATGAACCTCAGAGATAAAATATTGCTTCAACAACTGTCCAATGGCCTTCTACATCAAGTATGACACTCAAGCCACCTTAGCCAAGAACCATATTCATTTAGCCCAATGTAAGTGCCAATAAAATTCAAACCTAAAAGTTGAAGTTTGATAAAACTTGTGACATAGGCTTCAGGTACATAGTTTTAACTTCTAAATGCAACTTGTCATGGTGGGAGGTTGGTTTTGGCCACCCCAAGATTGCAAAAACCCTATAAAAAATTCATTTGGGTTTCTCTTGATACTCCTCTCTTGTAAATGCATTCATTTTTGCAATTATAATAAGTGAATCACCCCATGGCCCAAAGCTTCAATTTCATCCACATCAGTTGAAGAGAACCCACTCACTATCTTAATTGTGTCAAAGCTACATTGTAAAACTCTGACGAACATGCCATCTACAACCAAGGCACATTGCTTAATTGATAAAACTTGTTGGCAAAGAAGTCAACCTTGCACTAGGTGTCTGCAAACAGAGAGCACAAAATCATTAGTGTGGAAGCACCCCAAAAAGGGGAACCAGGGTGTCAGGGTTCTCATATCTGAAAATATAAAATTAAAAATAATAATGATAAAATCCCAATAATAACAATTTATCCCATGCCCATTCATCAGTGTGTGGTGTAAATAGTAAACAGTGAAAATAATAATAACCAAATTTGTAAATCTTACAAACATGATTTAAATTCAAATTCACATTTATTAATGAAATACAATGATTCATAAATCAAGTCACATGCTTTATAGATAAAACTAGTTGCCAAATAAGTCAACATTCCAACAAGTTTCTGGGAAAAGAAATCATAGAAGTAGGGGGCATGTGGAAGCAAGTGTTGATGACTTGCAGTTCATATGAATGGTCTTATGAAGTGTTGATGGCTGGTTGGTCCCAAGAATATAGTCTATATGCTCCTAAATCCACTCCAATAAATGTGCTTCATATAATTAAGAATGGGAAAAAATGTATTATGAAAAAACAAATCCAAGCAATTACCTTCCACCAGTGGCTAATTTACGTGATTCTCCACTCCAATGAATGTACTTCACAAAATTTTTGAATCATAAGTTCTCTGGTTTTCGGTTTTTAAGTCTAGATTCTGTCAACAACAAAAAAAAATTCGCCACGCAAATTATGTATAATTTGACAGCGCAAACCATAAGAAGAAAATGAAAATGAAAAGAAAAATTGATCAATCAAACCTATCATGCCAAATGTAACCAAAAAATAAATAAAGAAAAACTTGTATAACCACATGAATAAATAGATTGATATAGACCAATAAACTAATTTCAAGAATAAGTAATATTATGTGATTTGCAAAATCAAATTGATATAAACAAATATTACTTACATTTCAAAGATGGATAATTCCAGGAAATATATAAAACTGCAAACCATGTATACACATAATAATTTAGCCATGCAAATCCTAACAAATTGAAAATGAAAAGAAATATTAGTCAAACAGGCACACTGAAAGCATAACCAAAATCCAAAATGAGAAAACAATTTAATGTCGAATTTAATTCCAATCCAACATAAAACAAATGACGTAAAATCACGTTTGCAGTAAGATTTCAAGAAGGGTGGATGCTTGGAAATTGTGTTTCGACATATTTTCACATCACTGCATTAAATTCGGGACTAAATGCCTCTCGTAATGTTCCGATTTCTATTTTCCTTCATAAGGCATCAATTGTCAAAGATTCAAAGTCACATGACAAGCTTTAGAAGATATTTTGTATTTTTAAATATTATAATTCAAATGTGTTTTTCACTTATAAATGTAATGAACATCAGTTCTTTTGAATGTTAGAGAGTTTGAGAAATAGAAAAAGACAGAGAAGAAGGCAGAGCAGGAAAAATAGAAGAAAAACAGAGTCGCTGTGTTTTGGAGCAAAGAATGTATTCTGCTGTGCGCTTAACAATCACTGTGTTTCAAAGAATGATCAGAAAACAACAACGATGTACTGTAGGAGGTTGAATGGACATGTTAAAATGCTGTAAAAACAGAGTATGGAGTTTTTAGTTATTCCAGAACTGTAGTTCTGAAGAAGTTTGTAATTTTTATTGTCATTTTTATGGTTAATAAAAACAGAGCTTTTCTCCATATTCTTTGTCCAGATTTCTCTCATTTCTTTGTGTTGAGTTGAGGAACTTTGCTTCCTCTGTTTTGTTCGAAATTATCATAAATTTCCATCATGGTATCGGAGCTGGTCTAGGCACTCAGTGAGACAAAAACAGAGTTTGTTTTTTCCACTGCAGGAGCTGTAAGAAGCTTATTTGAGCAGATTTCTCCAGCAGAGAAATTTCTTGCTTGTTTTATTATACAGTCAGTATCTTTTCTTGATTTTTACAGTTAAGATGGCAGATGCTGGAACTGGTTTGGCAAATTCCCAACTGCCACAGTTTAATGGGAAAAATCACAGTTATTGGTCCATAACAATGAAAGCATTGTTTGCTTCTCAAGGAATATGGGAGTTGGTTGAAACTGGCTATGCTGAACCTGCAGATGCAGCAGCATTGGCTTCTTTGACAGTAACAGAAAGAGACCAGTTGAAGAGTGACAGGAAGAAGTATGCCAAAGCCCTCTTTTTTCTCTTCCAATCAATACATGAGAGTGTTTTCCCACGGATTGCAGTAGCAACAAAATCCAAGGAGGCATGGGATATTCTCAAAACTGCCTATCAAGGCATGGAGAAGGTGAAGACTGCAAAGTTGCAGATGTTGAGGAGAGACTTTGAAACACTCAACATGAAGGAATCTGATACAGTAGATTCATTCTTCACTCAGGTTATTGGGTTGATAACCCAGATTAGATCTCATGGTGAAATTCTTGAAGAAAGAAGGATTGTTGAGAAGATCTTGAGAAGTTTACCCTCAAGGTTTGAAGCTGTTGTGGTAGCACTAGAAGAAACAAAGGATCTCTCACAGTTCACAGTAGATGAACTCAGTGCTTCTCTTATGTCTCATGAACACAGACTAAGTAGAGGAACATATTCTTCTTTTGAGCAAGCATTCAAGACTCAGATGTCTTTTGGCCAAGGAAAAGGTCGAGGCAGAGCAAATAACAGAGGTCGTGGAAGAAGCCAAAACAAAGGCAGAAATAATCCTGCAAGCACAAGCGGAAGGAGCTGCAATCAGAACCAAGATGAAGGTTCAAGCAAATAGCAAGCTCATGGACAAAGGTATGACAAATCCCAAGTCCAATGTCATTATTGTAAGAAATATGGGCACTATGCCAATGAATGTAGGAAAAAGAAAAATGACATGAATAATAGGCAGAATGCTAATTTTGCAAATGAAGAAGATAAGAATCCAAATATTGTGCTGTTAGCATGTAACATTGCACAAGACAAACAAGATGATTTTTGGTTCTTAGACTCAGGTTGTAGTAATCACATGACTGGAAATATTGCAATGTTTGCCAATCTGGATGAAAATGTGAAATCTGAGGTAACAACAGGAACTGACAGTAAGATATCTGTCAAGGGTAAGGGCAGAGTCAGTATCCGAGCAAGAAATGGAGAACAGATGATTGTGCCAGAGGTATACTATGTACCTGGTCTGAAATGTAATCTTTTGAGCATTGGACAGCTCATTGACAAAGGTTATAATGTGTTCTTCAAAGATGATATGTGTACAATTAGAGACATACCTCCAAGTAAGAAGATCATTGCACAGGTGCAGATGACGAGCAATAGAATGTTTCCTCTCAAACTCGGGTATGACGGAAGGAAGGAAGAACTAGCCAGGTACTGTGATTAGCGAAGTCTTCAAGAAACAAGTAAAAAGGAGAATTGGTCAGGCACTTGAGACTTAGACATCTCAACTCTGAGGCTTGAACTGTCAGAAAAAACGCAGAATGCACAGTAGGAAGTCTCCCTAGTGTAGAAATGCTGAATAATGATTAATTATCCACCGAGACTATCCTGATCACATAGAATTCGAATTTATATGCAACACATAATCTCTTCCACTCAGATCATCAAACATGCGGAAATAAAATCAAGCGATAACACATCAAAACATCATACACATTAACACAGTATGTATGGGGAAAGCTTATAGCTGAAAACCCCACAGATATTGTGTATATTATAATGGAGAAATCATGTAACAAACTCAGTACAATACTCCTCACAAGTACTCAGTACTTTCTCATGAAGTTACACACAAACTAGCTCAGTTTTGAACAGGTTACTGGTTCAAAACTCACCGCCAATTGCCTTGCCTCTATTGCGCAATCCAGGCCTGTCTATATAGAGATCCAAGGTTCGAATCTCCTTGGCTTGACTGCGCAATTGTCATGGACAAATCCTCCAAGTGTGGTGCAAATCTCATGCACAACCGATGTCGCCACTGATAGCTAACTCCACCCTTTCATCTACCTCTTTCACTGGTCTCCACTGAACTGATCATGCACTGTAGTGAACTGATGTGTTCTTGAGTTGAATAATGAGTTACTAATTAATGAATTAAATAATATTTAATTCACTCCACTCATAACTAATTGATTAGCTAGTTAAACTAATCTCAACTAATTCAACTAAAATAAATAGAACACAACTCCACTATCTGTCTCATTAACTCCACCAAACTTCTGCCACTGAAGTCCTAACTGAAGTCAACCATGCATGATGCCATCAAACCCTTGGGAACCATGTGATTCCTCTGTCAGATGCATGAGCCACTTCTGTAGCTCGAACTGAAGTGCTCCAAGAGAGTAAATTGTTGTTTATAGTCCAAATATTATTAAGGGTAAATAATATTTGACTTCCCTGTTTTAAGGAGAGGCAGTCTAAAAATAGACTTCGACCTCTTTGACCTAAAAATAGAGTCTCATCTATTTTTACCAACATGACACATACTTCAAGAATCTCAAACTGGAATCCCCGAACCATGCTCCATATGTCTAAAAATAGACATAGTCTGAAAATAGATTTTGCGCCAGAATTTGCCTGCGGGCCCACTTAGTGAAGGCGACTTCATTTCACTAAGCTCCATCATCTTGCTGCATTCTCAACACTCCCTCTCAGCAAGATATGGATTATTTGCAACCCCTATCCTGCCTCTGTGGAATTCGAACTTGCTCCTGGTGAGCGCCTTCGTCAGGATGTCGGCATCCTGATCCTCCGTGGGAACATATGAAAGCATCATGATTCTCCGCTGAACACAATCTCCGATATGATGGTACCTGATGTCGATGTGTTTGGATCTATCATGAAATAATGGATTAGCCGAGAGTTTAATGCAACTCTGGTTATCACAGTAAATCACTGTAGGCTCCAAATGCAACCCGAACAATCCAACGAGGATCTTCCTCATCCAAATAGCCTTGCATGCAGCCAAGCTAGCTGCCATGTACTCGGCCTCTGCTGAACTGAGTGCCACGGATCTCTGCTTCCTGCTGTACCAGGAAACTGCTGTCGACCCAATGCTAAAAACTCCTCCAGAAGTGCTCTTCCGGTCCATTGGACTCCCTGCCCAATCTGCATCAGTGAAGCCAGAAAGCTTCGCTCCATCCTCCTGTCTGTACCATAGACCATATCCTGATGTGCCTCTAATATAGCGCAATACATGCTTGCCTGCCTTCCAAAAGAGCTTGGTAGGCTTAACCATAGCTTGCAAAAGCTGGTTAACTGCATAAATATATATCGGGTCGTGTATTGACCAGATACATAAGCGACCCCACCAACTGTCGATAGACAGTGGCATCCACTACCTCCGCTGAAGTAGCATCCTCCTTCCTCCAACCACCAGGAAGAGGAGTGTCAACAGCCTTGCAGCCTTGCATGTTGAACCTCTCCAGAATCTCCTGGGCATACTTGCCCTGAGAAACAAACAGTCCTCCGCTGCGCTGCCAAATCTCCAATCCCAAGAAATAATGAAGGATGCCCAAGTCCTTCATCTCAAACTCTCGTGCAAGATCCTCCTTGCATGAAAGTATCAACTGCTCATCGCCAGTCAAAATCAGATCATCTACATACAGTACGATGATCAACAGCTTCCCCTCCACCACAATCTGGTACAGGTTTGGATCTGCCTCATTCTTGGAGAATCCAAGCCCGGTGAAGTAGCTGTCTATCCGAGTGTACCAAGCACGAGGTGCTTGCTTCAGCCCGTACAGTGCTCTCTTGAGTCGGCACACATGCGACTCACTGCTGAAGATCTCTAAACCTTCAGGCTGCTCTATGTACACCTCTCACACGACTCGTTGAGGAACACGCCTTCACATCCATTTGGATGGATGTTCCACCCCATCTCGCGCCTCGAGAGCAAGGATCAGTCTCGCATGGGTGAGTACCTGCGACAGTGCAAAGTCTCTTCATAATCAATCCCCG
This sequence comes from Pinus albicaulis, assembly GCA_034641835.2. Lineage (NCBI taxonomy): Eukaryota > Viridiplantae > Streptophyta > Pinopsida > Pinales > Pinaceae > Pinus > Pinus albicaulis. The sequence goes on along the minus strand of JAXQQM020064087.1, from coordinate 38,095 downwards.
ATCTGTGAGAAGGCCACGCAAATCTGTACTTCTTGTACTTCTCCACACTCCCGTCAGCCGCCTGCTTCACTTTGTAGATCCATCGCGAACCCACCACTAATTTCCCCACCGGTCTTGGGACAATCTCCCATGCACTGTTCCTGACGATCGAATCATATTCTTCGATCATGGCATCAACCCATGCGGGTTCCTCCACAGCTTCCTCAAAAGAGGATGGCTCCGTCACAACACATTGACTCACAAGAGCTATGTATCCAGTGTACCGATCCGGTGACTGTCTCTGTCTGCGCTGTGCTGTAGGTGGTCCTACAACCTTCTCTGCATCTCGAGCCAGTCGCTCAGCTTCTGTAGTGCGCATGCTCCCTCTGATGGTTGGCGCTGCATGGGTGGTTTCTTCCACCTCCCGAACTTCCTCTTGTGGCTGATCCACATCCGGAAGCTCCTCCTTAGGAACTAAGTCACCATCCGATGCAGTAGCTCCTCCAGCTTAAACACGATGGCTTTCTCCTCAATTTTATATCCTTGCCGTATAACAGCTTCCTCTCATTATCCAACATAACCGTAGTTAGGACAGCTGTATCAAACACTGCCAAATATTCCAACCTGCAGCTGGATCTAGCTTCCCGATCCCAGCACAGCAGATTGTATGTGACAGAGAACCCAAAAAATCCGCAAATGGGAAATATCGTGCCTCTTTAGAATAAGCCTCCTCCGGGTGTGGCCCATGCCAAGAACTCAGGAGGACAACTAAGCCGTTATTAATCGTCGTATTGTATGCCTTTCCACCACAAAAGAGGAAGGGGTAGGCCCTGACTATGCAACATCACTGCAGAAGACCTACGATCGCTTCTGTTTCTTCCACTGGGTCACCCTGTCTGTTGTGGGCTATGGGGTGGGGATGAGCCTTCCAAACTCTTCACAGCCATGTAACTCCTTGAATTCAGCCGAGATGAATTCACCCCCGTTATCACTCCTTAGAGCAATCACCTTCTTCCCCGACTCCTTCTCGACCAGTGCTTTAAACTCACAGAACTTCGCGAATGTATCGCTCTTCTTCTGCATGAAGAAGATCCAGCACTTTAGAGAGAAATCATCAACAAAGATCACATAATACTTGTGCTTTGCTGTCGAAGCAACTGAGAAAGGACCACACACGTCTGTGTGAACTCTCTCAAGGATCGTCGTGGCGCGACTATCCTTCTCGTGAAAGGTGGCTTTCACATACTTCCTAAAGTACACCCCTTGCACTGATCTGACTGCGCAAGAGTGCCCTTAGGAAGCCCAGTAGAAATCTGCTGCAGAATCTTCAAAGCTCCATGGTGAAGGTGGCCCAATCTCCTGTGCCACATTTCGCCCTCATCATCCCGGCTCACCACTTCTCCCGCCTTGCATGCCATAGCTGCGCAGTCATCTACCTGCAACTGATAAAGGTTCTGAGTTCGAACCCCTATCTTCCGGGTCTCTCCAGTAGTCTTACTGCGCAGGAAGGCTTTTCCTTCGCCGAAGACCACATCATACCCCTTATCCTCCAACATCGCTACTGAAATCAGGTTCTTCTTCAATCCAGGTACATGCATGACATCCTTTAAGACAAAGGGTTTACCAGACTCCCTCTGAAAGGATACGGTACCGATACCAGTCGCACTGTATCTACCGTCATCGCCCATCTCGATGTGCATACCCAAATCCTTGTCCTCCAGATCTGAGAACAACTTCCGATCTCCCGTCATATGAAATGACGCACCGCTGTCCAAGAACCACACCGATCCCATCACACTTGAAACCAAGCATGCAATCAGTGAAAAGTCAAGCTCGAACTGTGAAGCCAAAGCTTCTCCATCTCCAGATCTTCCCGCTTGCTTGTTCTTCTTCTTCTTTGGACAATTGGTAGCATAATGTCCGTGATCATGGCAGTGAAAACACTTCACTTTCGCCATATCCTGCTTCTTGCCCTTTGCACCGGAATGAGAAGGTTTCTTACCCTTCCCCTTCTTTTCTTTGGCCACCAAAGCGCAGTTTTCTTCATCAGCTCCCTTTGATGAAGATCCATCCCGAGTAGTCCTCCTTATCTCCTCCTGCATGAGATCCGCCCAAAGGCGCTCCCATCCTGGCAGCTTCTCCCGACCATTGACACTATCTTGATATGAGTGCCAAGCCTTCGGAAGACCAAGGAGAGCCAGTCGACCATGTCCTCGTCTTCGACAGTCACCCCCACACTTCCCAGCTCATCTCTGCATTGAGTGAACTTCGTGAGGTATTTGGCGATACTGTCGCCCTTCTCCATCTTGATGTTCCCGAGCTTATCTTTGAGCGCCAGCTTCCTTTGGTTGCTCTTACTCTGGAATAGATCCGTCAAAGCTTTCCACATTAAATATGGAGTAGCCTTTCCATGCAGGCTGGATACAATATGATCCTTGACGCCCTCCAACAGGATCCTTCGACACTTCGCCATCTTCTTTTGCCATACTTCGACTTCAGCAGGATCAGTGGGTTTTTGGACATCCGTATCTACGAACTCCTTCAGACCATTATCTTCTAATACTGCTTCCATGCGATCCTTCCATGCAACATAATTCGAACTGCCTTCAAGAGCATATTCGAGTCGCAAACCGTTGAAAGACATTTTCAACACTGGCACCAAGAAAACAAAACTGCTACAAAACTTCGAATTCCACCTCAAAGCTCAACCGCTCTAGATCGTGAGAAAAAATTATTTCTAGCACAGAGATCGACTGCAAGGGGCGTTTACCAGACCTTTCACTTTCCGAAGAAAGATGAATCCGGAGGCTACCTAGCCCGCATGCAGACTCTGTCTACCGAAATAAGTTTGTAATCACTGTGATGATCAATCTCTGCTTCAATAGCTCCGATACCATGTATAAATTTGCTGAATAATGATTAATTATCCACCGAGACTATCCTGATCACATAAAATTCGAATTTATATGCAACACATAATCTCTTCCACTCAGATCAACTCATATCATCACACATGCGGAAATAAAATCAAGCGATAACACATCAAATCATCATACACATTAACACAGTATGTATGGGGAAAGCTTATAGCTGAAAACCCCGCAGCTATTGTGTATATTATAATGGAGAAATCATGTAACAACTCAGTACAATACTCCTCACAAGTACTCAGTACTATCTCATGAAGTTACACACAATCTAGCTCAGTTTTGAACAGGTTACTGGTTCAAAACTCACCGCCAATTTCCTTGCCTCTATTGCGCAATCCAGGCCTGTCTATATAGAGATCCAAGGTTTGAATCTCCTTGGCTTGACTGCGCAATTTTCATGGAAAAATCCTCCAAGTGTGGTGCAAATCTCATGCACAACTGATGTCGCCACTGATAGCTAACTCCACCCTTTCATCTACCTCTTTCACTGGTCTCCACTGAACTGATCATGCACTGTAGTGAACTGATGTGTTCTTGAGTTGAATAATGAGTTACTAATTAATGAATTAAATAATATTTAATTCACTCCACTCATAACTAATTGATTAGCCAGTTAAACTAATCTCAACTAGTTCAACTAAAATAAACAGAACACAACTCCACTAGCTGTCTCATTAACTCCTCCAAACTTCTGCCACTGAAGTCCAACTGAAGTAAACCATGCATGATGCCATCAAACCCTTGGGAACCACGTGATTCCTCTGTCAGATGCATGAGCCACTTCTGTAGCTCGAACTGAAGTGCTCCAAGAGAGTAAACTGCTGTTTATAGTCTAAATATTAATAAGGGTAAATAATATTTGAATTCCCTGTTTTAAGGAGAGGCAGTCTAAAAATAGACTTCGACCTCTTTGACCTCAAAAATAGAGTCTCATCTATTTTTACCAACATGACACATACTTCAAGAATCTCAAACTGGAATCCCCGAACCATGCTCCATATGTCTAAAAACAGACATAGTCTAAAAATAGACTACATGCAATTATTCCCATGCCCACTCTAGTGATGGCTAATTTCATTTCACTAAGCTCCATCATCTCAATGTGATTTTCAACATAAAGGATTGCCATTGATTGAGAAACCGGACAGCCTTTGTGAAGGCTGCATCTTGGGCAAACAACACAAAGAAAGCTTTCCAACAGGAAAGAGTATAAGGGCAAAAGCACCCTTGGAAATTGTTCACTCTGATGTGTGTGGACCGAAAATACCATCATTTGCCGGAAATAAATATGTTTTAACTTTCATTGATGATTACACCAGAAAGACATGGGTGTATATGCTGAAACAGAAGAGTGAAGTGTTTGAGAAATTCCGCCACTTCAAAACTCTTGTTGAGAAACAATGTGGGCATTACATCAAAGTGCTCAGAACAGATAGAGGTGGAGAGTACATCTCCAAAGACTTTCTGCGTTTTTGCAGAGAGAATGGCATACAAAAGCAGTTCACCGCGAGGTACACACCTCAGCAAAACGGTGTTGCCGAAAGGAAGAATAGGATCATTCTGGACATGGTCAGGAGTATGCTGAAGGAAAAACACTTGCCGCATGAGTATTGGGCAGAAGTTGTCACTTGCGCAGTTTACATCTTGAATAGATGCCCAACTAAAGTTGTCATGAACAAAATACCAGAAGAAGCATGGAGTGGTCAAAAGAAAACTGTCACTCACATGAGAGTATTCGGCTGTGTAGCATATGCACATGTACCGGATTAGCTAAGGAAGAAGCTTGACAGTAAGGGGGAGAAGTGTGTCTTTATTGGCTATTGTGATGAGTCAAAAACATACAAACTCTATAATCCATCCACCAAGAAATTGATAGTAAGCAGAGATGTGCAGTTCATTGAAGATGAAGCTTGGGATGGAAGCTTAGAGAAGACAGTGAATGTGAAGACAATTGTGTCTCACGAAGAAGAAGAGGAAGGGACAACAGCAAATAATCCTTCCTTGGTGGGTCCTCCTCCACCACAGCAAGTAAAACAAACCACACCACAAGCTGGAATTCGAACAGCCTTGAGAAGTCAAGGAAGTGCTTCTCCAAGCACACCGCAGGGATCAGAAATATCCTCAAGTTCGAATGGAACTCCAAGCACACCAAGAAGACCAAGATTCAGAAATCTGAATGAGATTTATGAAAAAGGAGAGGTAAGTAACAATACCGGTCTGAATTCATTATTCGCTTTATATTGTCATGTTGATGACCCATTTCATTTTGAAGATGCTGTAAATGAAGATAAATGGATTGAAGCAATGAATGAAGAAATTGGTGCAATTGAGAAGAGTAAAACATGGGAGTTAGTGGACCTCCCTGAAGGCAAAGATGCCATTGGAGTTAAGTGGGTCTATAAGACCAAAAGTAATGTTGAAGGCAAGATCGACAGGCATAAAGCAAGACTTGTTGTGAAAGGCTACAAGCAGCAACAAGGCAAAGACTATGATGAAACCTTTGCACCAGTAGCGAGGATGGAAAAAGTTAGAACAGTGTTGTCTATTGCAGCACAACACAAATGGAAGATTTATCAGATGGATGTTAAATCTGCATTCCTGAATGGAGTGTTAAAAGAAGAGGTTTTTGTTGAGCAACCTCCAGGCTATGAAGTTGAAGGCCAAGAGCATAAAGTCTGCAAACTGAAGAAGGCTCTTTATGGGCTCAAACAAGCTCCAAGAGCATGGTACAGCAGAATATATGCTTATCTGATTGAGAATGGGTTTGAGAAGTGTGATGGTGAACCCACACTCTACATAAAGGAGAATGACGGTAAGATTCTTATTGTTGTTTTATATGTAGATGATTTAATCTTTACTAGCAATGATGTTTCTCTCATTGCTGATTTTAAAGCAGTCATGAAAAGTGAATTTGAAATGACTGATTTGGGCTTCTTAAGATATTTTCTTGGAATTGAGGTAGACCAAAGTGAAAATGGTGTTTTCATTTCCCAAGGTAAATATGTAGAAGCAGTGTTGAAGAGATTTAACATGCAGAACAGCAAGGCAGCTGTGACTCCAACTGTAATGGGGTTGAAATTGACCAAAGAAGACAACAGCAAGGATTTTGATCCAAAATTGTACAAGAGCATAGTTGGCAGCCTCATGTACTTGACTGCAACTAGGCCGGACATTATGCATGCTGTGAGTTTAATCTCCAGATTCATGGAAAGACCGAAAGAGACTCATTGGTAGGCAGCCAAGAGGATTCTAAGGTATGTGAATGGAACGAAGGGGTTTGGTATACTTTACTCCTCTTCTGAAAGTTTCATGTTGACAGGTTATACTGACAGTGATTGGGCTAGAAGTGTTGATGATAGGAAGAGCACATCGGGATATGTGTTTCATATGGGATCGGGAGCCATCTCATGGGCTTCCAAGAAGCAACCAATTGTGGCTTTGTCAACAGCAGAGGCAGAGTATGTGGCAACAACAGCAGCAGCATGCCAAGCAGTGTGGCTGAGAAGAGTTCTCAGAGATTTGTGTCATGAACAAGAAAAGGGCACAACCATTTACTGTGACAATAGCTCGGCAATAGCATTGTCTAAAAACTCTGTTTTTCATAAAAGGACAAAGCACATAGACACCAAATTTCACTTCATACGTGAATTGGTTAACAATGGTGAGATTGTTTTGTAGCACTGCAGAACAGAGGATCAGTTAGCTGACATCTTGACAAAACCATTGGGAAAGAAAAGCTTTGATCATTTCAGAGAATGCCTGGGTATGCAGCAAAACCCAGCAGTTGAAATTAAGGGGGAGTGTTGGAATTTAATTCCAACTGCAACATAAACAGCTGGACAGAAAATCTGATTTGCTGTAGATATTCCAGACTGTTGGATGCCTCAAAGTCATGCTTGATATTTTGCACATTACTGTGCATTAAATTTTCAGAATTAAATGCCCCTGTAACAGCCGACTTCATTTCTTCAAAAGGCATCACCGCTTGCTGCATTCAATATGCAGATAAGCTTTAGAAGATATTTTGTATTTTTAAATATTATAAGTCAAATATGTTTTTCACTTATAAATGTAATGAACAACAGTTCGTTTTAATGTTAGAGAGTTTGGGAAATAGAAAAAGACAGAGAAGAAGGCAGAGCAGGAAAAACAGAGGAAAAACAAAGTCGCTGTGTTTTGGAGCAGCAATGCATTCTACAGGCAGTTTCAGCAACTGTCTGTGTGTTTCAGCAACAGACTGTGTGGAGTTTCAGCAACTGTCTGCCTATTGCTGAAACACGAATATGTGTAAAAAACAGAGTATGGAGTTTTTGATTATTCCAGAACTGTAGTTCTGAAGAAGTTTGTAATTTTTATTGTCATTTTTATGGTTAATAGAAACAGAGCTTTTCTCCATATCTTCTTTGTCCAGATTTCTCTCATTTATTTGTGTTGAGTTGAGGAACTTTGCTTCCTCTGTTTTGTTCGAAATTATCAGAAATCCACCAAATAAAGGAAATGAGCCTTGTGCCTTGTAAATATTACAAGCAAGCAACTGGTAAATGTAAATATCGCATTAACTAGCCTAACCAAGCCAACAACATCCAACCAAACAACAACTCCCACAACATCAAGAAAATAAGCCGAAATGATACGTAAAATGAAAAGAAATTTCTAGCTTTGTTAAATCTTTGAAAATTTTTAATATAGCTTGAACTAACATCTCCTTTTAGCAGATCCTTAAACTCAGATGAAGCTTTCTTGCATTTAAATCCATGATATATTATGCTTAAAATCTCATGAAATTTCAAGTTGGCTTTAGTGATGTTGGTGGAAATGGGGCATGAACCTCTGGGTGAAAATTTTGCATCAACAATTTGTAATGAAGTAAATTTGCTAATGCAGCAAGGAGACTTCCACAAAAATATCCCTGTTAAACCTCATTCATTTAGCCCAATGTAAGTGCCAATAAAATTTGGGGGTGCTATGCCTGTTTAAGTGGAATGCCAACATTCTCATCTTTAAAAATATAAAATTAAAAACAATAATGATAAAGTCCCAACAATAACAATTCATCTCATGTAAATTCATCATTGTGTAGTGTAAATAGTAAATAATGAAATAGTAATAATCGAATTTTTAAATGTTACATATATGATTTAAATTCAGATTCCATAATGAAATACAATAATTCAGAAATGAAACAAAAATAGTATAATGTTAATACCTTGATTTAAATTCATCATTTTAGAATGTAATCAGTACTAAGAAAAATAATAGACATAGAAGTTCGAAATAGTTTATGTTCCACCAAGTTTCTGGGATGAAGGACTGTAGGAGTGGGGAGAAACACAAGTGGACGTGGTGAAATATTTCCCTAGCCATCCGCTTCTCGGGAGCATGGAAAACATGGGAGAAATTACTCAAAGAGTGACAAGTCAGAACATAGTAAAGAGTGACAAGAGATAGACTAAAAAATTTAGAGTCAAGATTTAGAAGTTAATACTAAAAATTAACAATGAGAAATGAACATTGAAAATAAAATGAAAATCTAAGAGATAAAATTAATAAAAGTGAAATCAAGGCAGAGTTTTTTTATTGAGACAGGCTAAAACGCTGTGTTGAACAAGCAGAGAATAATAAACTTGAGGACAAAATTCAATGTGAGAAATCAAGGCAAAAAATTTTTATTGAGACGGGCTGAGATGTTGTGTTGAACAAGCAGAGAATAAGAAACTTGAGGAAAAAATTTGATGTGATTAGTTGCAGCTCCAAATGGTTACTTACTTATAACGAAAGGGTTCATCATTACTCGCTATAATTGAAAATTGCAATTTACAACGGGAAAAGCCAACGGGGCTTTCCTGGGTTCGATATTGAAAGCACTCTTCTAATTTTTTACTTTGCCATTGTTCTAGTTGAACCACTCAAATAAAATGGCTCGAATCAGTCAGGGAATTTCTTCAGTGAGTCTTTATTGGGTCGGATATTTGGGGACTTTGAGACTCTATTAAAAATGATTTCATTTCGGCAAATACCCGGCACTGCTTACATAAAGAACATTTTCTCACGATGGAAACTGCATAATTTGAACAACAATATATTAATAAAGAGAAAAATAGTTGCCTTGCAAGAGATTAAAACAAATATTTGAATAAATAAAAACCCTAATTACTTTTAGTTTCTCGAGTCGATCCCCCATTGTAGATCGCCATTCACATAGTTGTTTTTCTGACATGCGCCATACTTTTCATCCCAAACACAGAGACCTCTATCTGGAACAAAACCGCCTTCAAATTAAAATATTTCTCCAAGCCAATTACAAAATCAGGCTTACCTAAGCCATTGTAACTACGAGTAGGGGTTTCATCAAAAGCTTCACCGATCATTGTTAACGAACGTAATCTCAACCATGTGCTAGGTGTTGAAACCATCAGTCCAAGTGTCATACGTCAGTTTGAGTGAGTCCAGTTTAGTCGAGTTTAACTCTAGTTATTTATTGCTGATGCTTCCAATGTAATTCTATCTAACTAATTCATAATATTGATATGAGCAACTCTCTGCTCCATTTTACATTTTAGTTTTTCAATTCTTTTCATGGTATCAAAGCTAGCTTGCATAAGCTTCCCTAGAGAGAAGTAATAGACCCACGAAGTAGCAATAGAGAGGAAAAGTTGGTTGGTGCAACTGTGAAGCTAATACTCACGCCAATGTGCCAAAACAAGGGATTGGTGCGAGAATACAAGCCATACCCACGTCAGTTTTTTTCCTTGCGTTGTTTTCAAATAGTCGCGATTGTATACTGTCGGGACCATGCAAGTCTGCATTAAGGTAAATCATTGTCAACGAGCAATCCCGAACTCGTAAAGGTGAATGTGAATTTTGAATTTTTACGCATGCATAAGGTTTTTACAGCCAGATTATGCACATTGAATGAGTGATCTTATTGGTTAAGGTGAATTCATTACGGGCTCATTAAAATGGCTTACGACCCAAATCATTAAAATTTATTAAATAAGGCTTTTACATGGTTAATTCAAAAAGGAGAACGACATTTTAGGAGGTATATACTTTAAAAAAAAAGGTGAAGCCCTTTTAAATAAAGAAAGTATTTTATTCAAGTCTTTTGAAATTTGTTCAAAGGCTTTTATAAAGTGCATGTGGAGGAGTTTTAAAATTCTTTATACAAATGTTTCAGCAGGTTAAAGGAAATTTTTTTTAAAAGTTTTTTTTTCTATAAAAATAAAACTTAAAATGTCACAAGGGTTTTTTTAAAGAGGCTACGAAATACCATGTGGTGAAAAGATTTAAAAAAAGTTTTTTTTGAGTTAAAAAAAAAAAAAAAAACTTAAAGCTGTGATGTTAGAAAGTGAAAGTGAAAGTGCAGAAAGAGATTTTTTTTTTCAATGGAAATTTAAAAAAAGCATGGAAAGCCTTATGAAAGTGAATCTGCAGAAAGAGATTTTTTTGAGAAAAAAAGAAATTTTTAGAAGCAAGTTATTTGATGCAAATTTGGACTCATCTGTTTGTGTAAGCCAAACAACGAGGTCATGGGAAAAGCCAAGAGGCTAAAGCAGAAACAGAAGATCTTGGATATCTTTTTAGATCTAGAAATAAGAAGGAAAAAAGATGCCTATGCATTAAGATGCATAAAATAATTAGTCGATGAAAGTATATTTCCCTTGATTTCAGATTTCAAGATAGCCAAGGAGGCATGGGATACCCTTGAGAGATGTTTTGGTACAAGGTGGAGCATTGAAGCAAAGGGGAGCTTTGAAGATGAAGATGACGATGCATCTGTAGCAACAAATCTATAGCGAAATGAAGAGTTTTTTGAATCCCATTGTGCGTACTCATAGGTCACTGATATCTATGAAGAAAGTGCAGATGAAGCAGAGAATCAGCATGAAGATGCTCGTGAACCCCACTATGCACGGCCACAAGTGGATGAAGAGAATACAACAACAGAGATTGCTCGCGAAGATTTCGTGATTCCAGCAACAGAGATTACTGACGAAGGTTTGTTGATTCCAACAACACAACTTTCTTATGATGATATGGCGATTCCAGCAACTGAGCTTGCTGTTGATATGGTAAATCTAGAGACTAATATTGTTGATTTTGACAGAGAATTTTAGGCTAATGATGACTGGTTACAGATGATGCAATAAAAACAAGATATTGACATGATGCTATTTGGTGAGATAACCCCATTGCAGTGAGTGGAAGACAACTTGTTTGCAACAGCACAGGTTAGTGAAGAAGAGACAGAGAAAAAGATAAAGACAGAGATAAAGGCAGAGACAAAGACAAAGACAGAGATAGAGGAAGATGCAAAAAAGGAAGCGCAACACCAGAAAGATCTCATTGCAGAGCAAAAGGAAGAAACAGAGAAAGAAGAAGAGACAGAAGCAAAGAAATAAGTCTGCAAAGGGAATGCAAAAACAGAGATAGAGGCAGAAGCAGAAAAGGAAACAAAACAAGAGAAATCTCCCATTGCAGAGCAAAAAGACCAGAACAAATGTTGTTCTGAAACCAATTTTTATTCTAACGTTGATTTTCAATGTGCAGGTACATAGATTGATTATGAAGAAGAGCTAAAGTTTATTGAAACATGACTTGCAACACCATGTCTAGTTGAGATCTACACAGAAGATGTAGATATGAATGATGAAGATTACATGCATGATGAACATGTCAATGAGATTTTCAGGTATTAGAGTTTTGAAGAAATAATATATTATTTTAATCTTATGTTGCAGCAGATGGATAATTAAAAGCGCACTACAAAAGACAATATGTGCTAGCAGCCCACATACAAGTCAATTTTTGAAGATGTCCAGAACATTCTTAGACAGCCTGGAAAAATAGAAGACCTACACCAACAAATGAAGAAACAGAGTTCTCAAGAATACAACAAAGCGAAAAATCTAAAACAGTTTAGAGGCTACAAAATTTTGAAGAAGAGAAGAAGAAAACCAAGTCTAGTTGAAGTCAACTTTTTTTAAATTGTAAGCCTCGCTGAGACATAGACCAGCGGGTGTCTTAATTAAATTTTTATGTGGTTGAAATTAAAGGGGATTGTTAAAGAATGTAATCTCAACCACCAGCTAGGTGTCGAAACTGTCAGTCCAAGTGTCATAGGTCAGTTTGAGTGAGTCTAGTTTAGTCTAGTTTAACTGCAATTACTTATTGCTGATGTTTCCTATGTAACCCTATCTAACTAATTCCTAATATTGAGATGAGCAACTCTCTGCTCCATTTTACATTTCTTTTTTTCAATTCTTTTCAATCATACCATCTGGACCTATTTGTTCTAGCATCATGTCACTTTCATGGAGATCATTAGTCAACTTCGACATAATTGTCTCATTTACCATTCTCTCATCCATCACCCCAACTCGCACAGATGGAGAAGACTCTCGAGTTTTGATATAAGATTCTTTGAATGAAGAGACAACAGGGCACACATATGGTACTAAACAAAGTCATGGATCACCTTATCCACCTGTTGGATTTCAAAAGCATATCTGAAATTCTAGAAAATATCAAAACAGTTGGTTTTCTCACTCTTTTTCATCAATGTAATGCCATTATGAAGGATTTTATTTTTTTCCATGGTTGTTCTTGAATTGCTCAGAGAACATCTCTGATGGGGCTTTCCTGTGTCCCAAATGGCCAAACAATAGTCCTCAAAGTTGACCCCATCCGGCTACAGAGCTATTGAGCTGTTGAATTTACTCCCACCTCATCTTCAAATTCTACCATTTCGAGTCTGGGGAGATCAAAGAAGACTTCCACATTGACCTACTAGCAAATCCAAATTCACCATATAAATTAAGAAAACAAAAACAGAGATTACCAAAGGGACGAATCTGGAATCATTTTTCATACCATGCAACATTCAGGAGCAGCTGCATACCATGCCACATTCTGGTGTAGTTGCAGAAACAACTGTTGCGATCCATCTGTTGTGATCCATCTTGCGTAGCTAGGAATTTTGAATGGTGGGCTCTAAACGGAATTTTGAATGGTCGGTTATGTGTAAGAAGAAAATTTATATAACTACATTGTAAACTACGTATTTGCAAAAAAAATTTCTTTTTCATCTAAGGGTTGAATATCTTTCAATCGTCTAACACATAATCTAATGGTTTCTGGTTATGACACAAATGCATTCAGGTGAGTTGTTTTCAAATAATAACGCCTTACAGTGTAAAAATACCAGTAGAAAAATGTACATACAAACCCATTCTTTTTCCAAGCAAAATCTTGGGTTTTTTAGGCTATTGTTATATACTAGTAAAATTGTGCACAAAAAACCCATTACTTTTCCAAGAAAAATCTTGGGCTGTTTAGGCTACGGTTATATGATAGTATCTCAATTTGAATAACGTACGTCTAGCATTATTTTCTTGGTTTTCTTGGGATGTTTTTAATGTGATGGACATGGCATTGTTAAATACTCTTCCATTTGTGAAAAGTAGAAGTTATATCGATGAAGATCTTTTGAATTTGTAGGCTGAGCGTGAATTGTGCTTTAGAGTAAAGAGTGGTTAGAGGGATCTTCTGATTGGTTAGAGGGATCTTTTGATGGTGGAAGGTTTCACTGGGTGTAATTATAACTATAATTGGAGAGCTAAGATTACCAAAAGAAAAAAGAAAACTTGGTTGTGCACATTTTTGGTAACTGTAACTATAATTTAATAGATGAGATTACCGTAAGCCAAAAAAATTTGGTTGTGCACATTTTTTGTAATTGTAACTATAATTTGATAGCTGAGATTACCGTAAGCCAAAAGAATTTTTCGTTGTACTCATCTGATAGTGAAGATCAGAATTCAATAGCCCATGACAGGGTCAAGGTCAAGCTCAAAAAACCCTGCTATATATATAATATGTGAATTGAATAATAAAAACAAAAATTATGTGAATTAATTAATAAAAAAAACTTAATTGAAATCAATAAAATTGAATTCTTCAAAGAAAAAATACAAATTAATAATAAACACAAAAATAATGCGAATTAAATAATATTGAAATCCTCATTAAATGCAGAAGTAAAAAACATGAACCAAAAATTACTAGAACATAAGATGATAATATAAAGTTTTACAAACAACTATATAAAAGAGTAGAGCCTTATTATGCCATTGTAGTTGTAACTAGATAAAGTGGATATAAACAAAGAGGAAAACTGAGGTTAGAAATTTTATTATGTAATTGTTGTTGTAACTAGATAACTTTGATAGCTAGAAATAGGAAAACAAAGATTAAATGAAATACTTTCAATAAGAACACCTATATATGTTTCAATTGTGAATTCTGTAAATATTTTAAAATTTGAGAAAGACTTAATCAAACAATTGATTTTAGTCAAACAAAGAATTACATTTTTATATGTTAATATTAAAAATTTCTCAAAATTTAAAACAAAATCAAGTTCAATAATTGTATATGTCAAAAAATATACAGATATATATAATTATAAAAAAATTTCAAATAAACAAAAATTGTATACACATTAGAAAAAAATTGAAATAAACAGAAATTATATAAACTAGAATAAACTGAAACATTTAAATATCCATATTAAATAATCTCAACATCTTATATGACTATCAAAAAGAAAAAATATATGTTGTATCTTAAACAAAAATCCAAAACATAACAAAAGTATCAAACACATGAAATAAGTCAAACTCTTTTTTAAAAAACAAAGAAAAACAACATAACTCTCAAACTTCCAAATTGAATATCCATATAATCAAAAGTTATATAAACTAGAATAAATTGAAACATCTAGATATCCATATTAAACAATCTCAACATCTTATATGACTATCAAACAAAAGAAAAAATAGGTGTTCTATCTTAAACAAAAATCCATAACATAAAAAAACTATCAAACACATGAAATAAGTCAAACTATTTCTTAAAATACCAAAAAAACAACATAACTCTCAAACTTTTAAATTGAATAATAAATATAGGAATTATGTGACTTGAATAAAAAAGACAAACCAAACATCATTATGTTCATCCTCCTCATATTCATCATCATTATGTTCATCCTCCTCATCATCATAATCTTGTTCATCATATAAATGACTTATAGCTTTGAGGGATGCAAGTCATGCATATGAGGAACAAGATGATGATCATGACCTCAGATGATAAAATACTGTCATTATCGTGCCAATCAATCAGATGATCAAAATACTGTCACTATCTTTGGTCGAAAATGACAATCGTGCCAACAGCTGGAAAATGGGTTTATTTCACCGGGAATATTTTAAACTCTTCACGCTCTTCAAAATCTACACCTTCAGAGGACCTTCGGCATCGGCATAGCCAAACCATTTTTGTGATTGCAATGCATGGCCACCGCCAACCTGTCAAAAGAACTTCATTCGCATTCGATGCTGCTCGAGTAATTCAGAAGATAACACAACACAACAATATTCAACATAACACACATAACACTTCATCCACTTCATCTTCATGTATGGTAAGGTGGAGCAATCTTCAACATAACACATAGCTTCTCAGTCAAAGTCAATTTCTAACAGATGCATAGTACCTACAGATTCAGCTTAGCTACCAGTAAACTTGAGCATATACTACTAATAAACTTCACGAGAGGAACGGCCTTGGTCACCATCACCTAAACATTCCACTTGCCAACATGACTACCAGTAAACTACAAGAATACTAACATTAATATATATATATGTTTAGATATAAATTAATTTACATCTTATTAATATATACTACAAGAATACTAACACTAATATACATCATTTTTGTTTTTATTAATGTCAGCCAATATTCGATAGACACCTCACTTTTCTTTTTCTTTAACCCTACGACGGTGTGTTTGTGTTTGCTTTGTTTATGTTTTCTTTTTTTATTAAATGCTATGACAGTGTGTTTGTGTTTACTTTGTCTTTGTTTTCTTTTATTAATTTTATTTTAAACGGCTTATTTGTTGATAAAAATAAACCGGAAAAGATGCATGTGATTGTTTGTGTTTGTTTTGTATTTTTAATTGAATTTAAATTCTAATGATTAAAATATTTAAAAATAAAATTTATTAAAAAATAATAATAAAATTTATTTATTTTTATTTTTATTTTATATTTTATATTTTTATTTATTTGATTTATTTATTTATACTTTATTTATTTGTTTATTTTTATTTAAAAAAAATAAATAAATGAATAAATAATAATAATAATAATAATTAATTAATTAATTAAAATGAAATAAAATATTTTTATTTATTTTTATTATTTATTAATTTATTTTTTATTTTATTTTTCTTTATTTATTTATTTATTTGTTTTTATTTATTTTTATTTTTATTTTTATTTTATTTACTTATTTATTTATTTATTTGACTCTATGTTTGACTATTTGATAGATGGTTTGTTATAATTAAATTATATGAATAAGAATTTATTATATTTATTAATTAATTATAATAATTGATTATTATATAATTTACTTATATACACCACGTTTTGTTAAATTACTTACCATTATATTAATTAGTTGGTTAATTAGTTGTATAAATATATTAAAGGTTTTATAAATAAATAAAATAATAATAAATAAATAAATAAAAATTAATTAAATAAATAAATAATGGAATATTTACTTTTTCATAGTCAAACTAGCTGCTAGTTGAGCCATCTCTACATCTATTTATACCTAATGTCTTTTATTTTAAACGGCTTATTTGTTGATAAAAATAAACCGGAAAAGATGCATGTGATTGTTTGTGTTTGTTTTGTATTTTTAATTGAATTTAAATTCTAATGATTAAAATATTTAAAAATAAAATTTATTAAAAAATAATAATAAAAGAGATCGTTAAAAAGAATTGAAATAAATAACTTCAGGTTAAAAAATTAAAAATAAAGAACTGTTTATTTTGTATTTTTTAATTCAATTTAAACTCTAATAATTAAAATATTTAAAAATAATAAAAAAATTAGTTAAAAAGAATTGAATTATTTCAACAAGAGGCGTTTGCAAAAAAATTCAGGTTAAAAAAATATAATGATATTTTTACAATGTAAGTTTTATTAACATGTGAATATTTTTCTTTATTATATCTGGTAAAAAAATAATGTTTTTTTCCTTTCAATTATATATAAATATATGTGGATAGAGTATTAATAATTTAAGTCATATGTTTTTATTAAGTTAATTTATATTTAAAAACAAATTATAATAATTGATTTTATTATTAATTAACAACTAAATTACAATAGATTTTATTAGATTGAATCATAGATATTTTTATCTCAAAAAATAATAAATAATATTTTTGAATATGAAAAAAAAATGATATCTCCTTGTGTGCACAATGAGATCTTATCCCCTCTACTCTATGTGAAATCTTAAAGGGATATCCGCTATCATAAGGTTCAAGGAGTAGGATCATCTTTGGAAACTTGTGATAAGACTCATACCTTTATGGGGTCTCTCCTCTTGCTATTTTCCCATGGTTGAAAAATAAAGAAACAAATTATTCAATTTAAAATTGGAGATAATGATATAAAATTGAATCAGATTTTCTTAATTTCAATAATAATATATTCTCTACTAAACAAGGCCAACAACTTAAAGGTGGAAGTTCATGTGACAACTTCCCCCTCACATCACTCTCAATTCCTTGATATCCAACCTATATACTATAATATATTTTAAAGGAAAAGAATAATAATAATCAAATCTAAAAAATAGGAAAATAAAAAATTCAGATCAACAAAAAAAGAAAAAAAAAAGCATCTAACACATATAAATATATAATTCCTACATTTCAAAATTTTAGTATCATTTATCTTCTTCCTTCATGAACTCATTATCTATAACATCCACTTCAAAATTCATGTTCAAAGGATTTTCCATATCAACATCATATTAATCATCTATATCTTCATCTCGAACACAATCTTCTACATTTCGTTCAATTTCTTCAATTTCTTCATCCAACACAGTGTTAAATATATCATCTAGTTCATCCAAATTAAACATGTTTTTATTAGCATACCCTTCACATTTTAGTACGTATTCATCTAAAACATGAACCCCCTTCTACTCTACATCATATTCTTCTTCAATTTCATCTATCTCTTTCGCTACGTTATACCTTACTGGCCTTCCCCTTGGATCATATCTAACAACATATGAGCAACTTAGTTTATATGGAACCTCTACGTAAAATACGTGTTCACATTGGCTTGGAAGAACATAGGGCTTTGATCCTAGCTCGACATTCTCAATATCAAAAATGGTAAAATTGTTAGCATGATGAATAATAGTTCTATTAGGGTAACATTCATGGATTCATAGCCTAAAACATTTGACATTGAGAACAAATATTTTGAAGGATTTAAAGTCACACTCAACTATATAATTCAAATACAAATAGTATTTATTGCAAGATAATTTTGGATGTTTTTCCTCTATAGAGGCAACATTGGTAACTTGAAATAATACAATTATCCTACTACCATAAGTTTTCATCTTTTCAGCTAACCTTTTGATGCCAAATTTGCGACCATCGCACAAAATTGTGTTGTGGGGCCTCATTCTTTCCTGTTGTAAAGATAGTTTTTGGTACTTTGGTACCTATGGTTCTTAGAAAGGAAGTTCCTATGCTCATCGAACAATTTTTTTCCTAAGGTTATTGAACCATGAAATTTAATCTTATGAACAAAAACAACAGAAGAAAATTTATCCTTTGTTTGAAGACCTGGAAGAGATGAATTTTTTTATATATCAATTATTTTAAGTATGTTAAATGAAATTTCTATTTTAAAAAGGTACACATTGAAACGAACTTCATAAAATTAAACACTATTAAAATGATGGGCAACATTACAATATACCACAGAAAATTGTTAGCCCCAGGGCATTATGCATTTTCCATAAAATCATTGCATGGAATTCAAACTCCTTTTGTGCATCTACTTTTTCACAAGGGAAAAATTTGTAACTTTTCATTAATATGATAACTAACATGTTACATATGCTGGTAGTATAAACTACATAAATTGTCTTCAAACCATCAAGTGTCCATATTAGAAAACCCTAATTAAATAACAAATACATACTGTTTATACAAGTATTAGGCCACATATATCATTGCCTGTAAGTTCGGTACATAAATTACAGGGAGAAAGGTAGCAAAATGAAAATATATATACAATAGCTAGTAGATAATATATGGGAGATAAAACCAATACCAAAATGATCTCCCATTTAGGTTTTTTGATCAAATAGCCCTGTGATCTGGTGCCTCATCCATAAAAGGCCATTGATAAAACCTGAAGACCTATTCTCCAATCTGCTCTGTAAAATGCCATGTGCCCCAGTTCATCTCTGAGGCTTCTTTGGATAGCTTATCAGCCACTTTGTTCTGAGAACTGTAAGTTTGTGCCACAAAGATTGAGTTAAATATGAGCTTGAGATGATGAACCTCCCTCAGTAGTGCAGATAGTGTGTGCGTGTGACAATGAGAGAGTTCATTAAACCAATTGATCACAAGCAGAGAGTCCCCAAAAATCTGAATGGAATTGCAGTGAATTTCTTGTGAAAACATCAATAGAAGTCTAAGACATTGTAGTTCAGCATAATTGTTCGAGCCAGGACCCAGTCCCATTCTAATTTGGTAATGGTGATGTTAATTTAAATGAAGGATAACACCCCCCCCCCCCCCCCACATCCTCATGGGTTGGCCACCCCATCAAAATAGGCCCAAGGTCTGCTTCAATCAATCAATTTAGGGACAACCATCGAGGGTGGTTTCTGTTTTTCATCTTCAGGCAAAAGGTTGTATGTTGCAATGATGGTGGCACATATCCAGTCACCCAAAATCGGTTGGCTATTAAAAATGTATCTATTGTGGCCAATCCCAATTTTCCAAGCAAAGATCATAGGTAGGTTGCGCATCTTAGTGGAATTTTCATTAAGTTCCCACCAAATAGTCCAAGCATCAAGCAGTGAAGCACCCTGCCAGGGGAGGTGACATCTCAAGCTTTCATTTACCAGAACCCAAATGGTCGATATAACATTACAGTTAAGGAAAAGGTGTGAGGAGTCTTCGCAATTTGAAAGGCAGTACCAGCAACACGAGGGTCCATTGATGGCACAATAGTGGAGGAAATCCATTGTGGGTATGCAGTTATTTAATATGCACCAAAAAAGGGTCTTGTGCTTGTGCATCGCCTTTAACTTCCATATGTTGCGCCACGACCAAGCTTTGTGTGGCCGTTCTTTATGCCGAATGAGTGTCAGATATCCAAGTTTTGGAGCGTATTGTCCACTTGGAGAGTATGCCCAAATCAGCCTGTCATCTTGTTCTGTGAGCCTGATGTTTGATTCCTTTAATGCCCAAATGTAGTTGTGCCAGATCTGGAGGCCGTCAAGAGGAATTTCAAGAAATTCAGCCAAAAACCAAGCTTGACCCATCCAAGAAGTGTGAATCAGGTCAACGATCTATGCTAGATAATGGATATCTCTACGGGCTAGATGATCCCGCAAAAATTATGGTAATTTATAGTATTCACCACTACTAGATCAAGAATCAATACCTATTCACAGATACACCACATCCAATTTTTCATGATAATCCACGCTGAATGATATGTGTGGCCCTTGTAACAGCTTTCTAAATGATTGATGCACCAGAGTGCGACCCAATGCTATGTCTGATCCAGTCGATGGTGTTCTTGGGCGAAATGTATTTAGCTACAATGACCTCCTTCTAGAGACTGTGACTGATGAGTAAGTTCCAACACATCTTGGCAACAAATCCATTCAAAAATAGATGGAGATCATTGATCCCCCAACCGCCCCATTGCTTCGGTATGTTAATGCGATCCCAAACGATCCAGGCAAATGTGTGGTCATTTTCCTGATTCTGCCAAAGGAAATTTTAGCAGATACACCTGATTCTATTGGTAACTCCTCTAGGTAACCAAGTCACTCTCATCCAATAGACCAGTATAGCCTCGAGCACTGATTTGATAAGGACTAAACGCTTAGCTCTGGATAACCATATGTTATACCAAACATTTATTCTGCAGTCCACTTTGGCTATGAGCCAATTCCAGTCTTTAATCTGATAATCATTAGGCGTGATATGATATCCCAGATATTTAAGACCTTCATTGATATCCGTATGAACATATGTGAATACATTCCTAGCAGTGCCTAGTTCCTAAGCCAAGAATCCGGTCATAATGATAGTATATTTGAGTGCATTTGGTATCATTCCAATGGATCTAAAAAATCTCTGGAGGAGCTTATCAAACTGAATCAAGTCTTGTCTAGTGCCATCGAGAAATATTAGAACACCATCAAAAAATAAAATATGAGTGAGTTGAAGGAGATCGTTAATCCGAACACCATGAATGGTACCCTGAGCCTTTGCATCCTTAATAAGGACAGAGAGACCCACCATAACAAGCACAAACAATAAGGGAGACAGAGGACATCCCTGACACAAGCCACAACTCACATGGAAAAAGTTAGATGCAATATCATTAAGGAGAATTCTGAAGGTAGCATGACAGATACATCCCATTATCATATTGATGAATGTATGAGGAAAGCCAGTTTGAATAACTATGAGATGCAGATAGCTCCAATTGACCTGGTCGAAAGCCTTAGCTAGATCAATCTTGAGAATATTAGATTTAAGGTGCTTGGATTTTATGGAATGGAGGGCTTCTTGGGTTGTGCCAATAGCTTCGTGGATTTTCCTATAATGCAAGAAGGCAAATTGTTCCTTAGAAATGTGAGAAGATAAGAAAGGCTTAATGCGATTCGCTATAATTTTTGAGATTATCTTGTATATGCAATTGTAGAGTGAAATAGTTTTATAATCATGAAATTTTTCCAGGTGGTCAGATTTAGGGAGGAGTGAAATTGAATTAGAGTTTAATCCATCATAGATGCGACCTCGCACCGTACTATATTCAATCATGATTAGCAGATCATTTCCAATCAACTCAAAGAAATGTATGAAAAATTCAATGGGCCAACCATCTAGCCCAGGGCTTTTGTCCCTTTTGAACCATTTCATAACCCCCTCTAATTCCCCCATGGTAACTGGTCCATTTAGATCATCAACATGCTCCATTTCCACAAATCTATTGAAATAATGAGTAATATTCATAATATCAGTGAGATCAATGTGCATTGGGGCTCTATAAAGGTCAGTGAAATGTTGAGTCCCTAGATCCTATAGTTGAGATTGAGTATGAGCTACATACCCATGCTCATCAGTGAGCTCCCATATGGAGTTGGCAGTCCCGCGACCATTTGCATGTTGTAAGAATAACTTTGAATTTTTGTCACCTTCTTGAAGCCCAATAGCATGACTCTTGAGCCTCCAGTCCCCCTCTTTTGAGCCCTATAATATTTCAAGGCAATGAGTTACTCTTTGGATATGATAGACCAATATCCTAAGTGATCAGACCTGTTAAGTTTTGCAATCACCAAGTCAATCCTATTAAGCTCTTCCCTCTCGAAACGCTTATTGTTTTTAACCCAGTTGATAGTCTGGATTTTAATGCGAGATAGATTATCATTGATGATTCATGCAGGGTCCACATCTGGCGATTGATGACAATGCTGCCAGGCTTGTTGTACCAGATCATGATATTCTGGGTCCTATAACCATCTGGAGCTAAATTCGAATGGTTGTCTAGCCCTGTGAGGACCACATTCAAATTCCAAAAAGATAGGGGAGTGATCCGACATACCACCTTGTCCCACCCATTGTCTGGCACGATCAATGATGTTAAGTAGAGGCATTTTGATCAGAAATTAGTGCAATCTTCAGGCCAGAGCCGCCAATCCAGTCCTCCTATTCCTCCAAGTGGGTAGAATCTTTGTGGTATGAATGTCAACAAGGTCTACCACATTAGGCTTGGTAGTGAAGAACTTAGCTAACGGATCCAGGTTAGCCCGAGTTCCCCAGGATTTAGATATGCATAATGAAAGATTCAGATCCCCACCCAATATAATGTGAGGTGAGGTGAGGATAGAGCTAGCCAGTAAGGAATTCCAAAAGGCTTCTCTGTTCAAACAGGGACCTTATACATTTGTAAGGGAGAGACACTACTCAGAATGACATCATTCCATGCCTCCACTAACTCATCAATAAGAGGCTCGATATATACATTCATATCTTTTTCTTAGTACTTACCTAATTCATTGAACATATAATACATAGTTACTACATATACGGCTAAACAAAGGAAAAATTGTATAAGACATAATTGGACATATTTGAGTAACAAAATTAATACTTGGAACAATATATTCAGGTGTTAAAAAAATTTATTCTAAGAAAATTAGTACCTGGAATAATCATTTCCGAAATTATGTGCTCCCTCTCTATTAACTTCCATGGAAAAGTGTTATTGTTGATAAAAAAAATGTTGCCCACTATGTACGTAGATATGATCTCTCCAAATGGTTTGAGGCCATTAGTTTCTAATGAGAGACTAATATTATGAGATTTTGTTTTAAATGTTGGCCACCTTTCCTCTATACTCTTGAATGAAGATCCATCTAGGAGCATTTTAAGGACATCATATCCAATTCTATTTGTTGGATGGTAATCCATACATTTTACTATCCTTTTTCACCTAAGCAACCTTGTGAAGCTCCTTTTCTTATTTTATTGGTTTTCTATCTAGTCTCATCACATTTTGGGAATTTTCCTTTCGACACATGTTATTTGTAATAGAGAATATCATCATTAAGAAATGCATGAATATCTTGATTCCTCGATTATAATAAATTTCATAATGGCTTGTAAATCATAGTACATATGAGGTAAAACATTTTACGGTGGTAACAAAAATTCACCTAATAATCTAGAACATATAAAAATAATAGTTTTGGTTAATGTACTAAATAATATTAATCATAAATATTGCATCCAAATGTACAAAATTAATTAAATGATGGTCAACATACCAATTACATTAAAAACAATGGAATATGTTATTTCTTTATCATGTATATAGTACTAATTAATGTCACAAAATGTATTGCATACCTTGGGAGTTGTGTCACACTTGTGTTGGAAAAACCATTCACCACCTTTAAGTTGACTAGCAGCAATACAGTAGAGAGAAGATATTTTTTTAGCCTTCATAAAGAGGTTTAATTTCCCTCTCAAGTAAATTCTTATCAAAAGAATAACCATCACACTGTTTTCCATCGTCGTCCATTTCAACATTATTAAATGTCTCCCGTATCAATTCTATTCTCCCCATATTCATAAAAAGTATTATCCACATCCTTAATGTTTTCCATAGCATCACTATCTGTATCCTTAGTATTTTCTCCATGTTCTTGAATAGATGCTTATATTAAAGATGACTCTTATTCATCAAGCAATGCCCCAGGGGGGGCATACAATACAACTACATATAATAAAGAAATATTAGTATATATATAAAATACTTAAATTTTGATACAAACATTTACAAATATAACATAGGAAAATAAAAACAGCAAGGACAAAGGAAAATAAAACTTAGGTGAGAATGAGAAACATAAATAACAAATCAATGACTATATTTTTGAAAATTTTTAAGATTATATTTAAGAATATGTTGAAAAACTATAGGAAGGATGTTACTTTTCTTGACATGTAAGAGGAGAGACATTTTCTGAGATATATAATCATTACCATAATAAGAAACTTATCGATATTATTTTTCATTCATCACTATAATATCGTATTCTTTGTTGATTTCACTTATAGACTAGAATTTTTAAGAGGATGGGTGGGAAACAATGAGCTTGGGTGAGAGAAAGAAGTAAATGCAATCATTAAGCCTATGAAATTTAGTAACATTTTAAATATTATGTTGAAACAATTTAGGAACAATTTCCTAACAATGATCAAACCATTTTCATTCCATCACATTTACAAATGTACTCAAACTACGAGGCTAAGGCAATAATACCGAGTAATAGAGAGAATATAAATTAAGTTAAAGCAAGAAAATATGAAGCTAAATACTAAAATAGAGTTCATAGTGGATCCCATAAGACAAGAGAATGAGAGGAGAAATGACACAAAATTTATTTCATCCCAAAATCCTCTCAATTATTTAATTATGATAAGTGGAGGGTGGATTTGATATTACCTTTTTTTAATAATTTTTAAATTAAAAAAAAATATTTCTAAAGTGGATGTGGACTTTTAATCTTATATGGAAGATATTCTCACAATGAAAGTCACTACAAAGATTAGTTGGTGGCTAGGTGGGTCTAGGAGTGTAGAAGAGGAAGATAAGCCTTTCATATTCCTTATTAATTGGTCTTCTATTTATCTCTAATTATTCTTTCTATACCCTTTTATTCATGATTTTCTATCTTTTGTGTCATTGATCCCAAATAGGTAGATCTATTAATGTGTAGGTTAATTTATCAAAATCAAGCCAAAAATGTGTTTGTTTATCTAACATATTAGTTTCATTTTATTTTCTATTTTCATGATATGTTTTCACTTATAAAATTTATTCAACGTATACCCTTTTTGTAAATAGTCTAGTTCAGTCTAAAAAAGTGGTAAACTTATACAAAATAGATGAGTGTTAATTTACTTTTACAAGTTCGAATAATCAAGTATGAAGTGATTATTTCATGTATAGAGAGTCTAAAGAGGGCTTAAAAGATAACTCAATGGTTTCACTTTTTCATATGTTTTAATGAGTCTAAAAAAAGTGATAAATTTATACTCATATGACTGAATTTCAATTTAATTTACGAGAAAGAAAAGAACGAAATAACTCGGCATTTTCATGTTTTTTACGAGCATAAAATAAAGCAAAATAAGCTCGGTATTTTCATGAGTTTCACGAGTCTTGAAAATAATAACCGAAATGGACTCGAGATAGGGTTCATTTTTACAAAAGCTTCAAACATAGAAAGAGTATGCTTTAAAGTGGTTTCATTTGATCAGAAGCTTGAAACGTGGGAAAATTGTGCTTCAGATATGTGTGTTTCATTTTTAAACAAGCTTGAAAAAAAGAAAAACTTTGCTTCAAATAAGTTTGTTTCATTTTTACAAAAACTTCAAACATAAGAGAATTATTCTTGACATAAGCTCTAATTCCCCCCAAACATAACCTGCAACATAATGTGCACCCTAAGCTTCATTTCATTCACCTAAATAGACTACTAGTTACTAATAGTTGGATGGAATGAAGGTGCATTTACGAGATCAGATGAAATATTAGACTTAACATTTACGAGATCTAGTCAAAGACTCAAAGCAACTAGGGGAGGATTAGTTTCATTTTTTAACGGGCTTGACATAGGAAGATAACTATGCTCACAAAACATTTTTTAATATTTTAACAAGCTTGACACAAGAAAAGGAACTATGCTCATGAAGACCTGTTTCATTTTTTAGCATGGTTGACACAGTAAAATAACTATCGTCATAAGAACATGTTTCATTCTTTAATGAGGTTGACACTATAAAAGAACCATCCTCATCGAGAACTTTTTCATTTTTTTACGAGTTTGACACAATAAAAGAACTATCCTCATGAGGACCTGTTTAATATTTTTATAAGGTTGACATAGTAAAATATTTATCCTCATAGATACTTTTTTCTTTTTTTAACGAGGATTACATAGTAAAAGAGCTATCCTAAGGATGACTTGTTTCATTTTTAATGAGGTTAACACAGTAAAAGAACCATCCTTCCATTTTGACTCTCAAGTGTCATGGTGAAAAAATTATGTGTAACACTACTCTTTGATGGTATCACACATGGTATTTTCCATTTAGTCATCACACTTAAGTCACAATTTGTCGTACTAAAATTGGACAATGTCTATTCAGTCAAAAGACCCACCATCCTTCACATGTTTTTTAGGTTTTTCCTTTCTATAAAGGCACTTGGACTCCACCCAGTAGGAATGTATTTACAGAAATCTAAATGCATTGAGAGATGACCTTGTTAATCATGTTTTATATAGACATTTGCAACAAAAGTAAAAAAAATTCAATACACACCACATTAATTGAAAAGAAAATAGAAACATAGAAACACTAAAGATTATATATATATATATTGTGTTTTAAAAAAAATTTATCTGAGACACAGATGACCACATGACCTACATCAAAAAATATATGCATAAATGACTGTGACCCTTACTAGAATAATAATTCCCATGATAATGTGCCACTGCAAGAGATATCTTATGCAGTAGACAACTAATAGTGATATGTACTACGATAGTGTACCACTGGAGTCACATAGGGATATGATCGATCGTTGAATCATAGATCTTGTCTGTTAGGCCCTACAAGTGGTGCTCCACCTCTATCAGAGTCTCTCCCACATAAAAACCTTATAGTGCATCTTGTCCTCTTGTAGGAACCTGTGTTGGTATTGCAACCTATTGTGGCTCTCCTATAGGATGGATATACGAAGCACCTATAGGTCGAATTGGCCCAACATCTCCATGAAACAAATCATTATTTTACTCTTAAAAACTTTCAAAAACAAAAAAAAATTGTAAAACGTTTCTCAAAATATTTAAAAACTGGTTAAAATATATTACCCATAGAAACCAATTTCTCAGCATCTAGAAGCACCAGATCAAGTTCATCACGATTTTTTTCTCCTGCATACGGATAGTCACTGATCATGATGAGTTATTCACACAACCATATGAATAAGGATTGTGATAAACTCGCCAGTGATGGAATTGCATGTCAAGTCCTAAGGTATATCCACCTCGTCATTGATGAAACCCTTACATACATGCGCTCAGGTGTGATATGTTGAGGCTACAATAATGGATTATTATCTAGGGAAAAATAAATTAGAATTGATCCATAGCAAATTATTTTCAGTTTTTTCTCTTTTTCTTTAGATAGTTGTTCCTTTATGTTGACCAATACCCCCTCACTCTAGTTGAATAAGTTTATCTCCAAACAATCTAAAACGTACTACCTATATCATCTTCTAGCTACGTGAAGTGTTGAGCTACCAAAAAATATAGCAATGATAAATATGATTGTTCTCAAAGGAAAATTGGTCACATATCTAGTTTTAGTATTCCCATATATATTAAGTGGTGTTATAGGTCTACAATAAGTATAAATGTAATCGTTTACTAAATCTCCTCCACTCCTCCCCCCTAGGAGCGAGATGAGGGCACCCCTCGCAGGAAAACCTATTAGACACTATATGTCTTCCACTTTTATATCAATTAGATGCTGCCCTCACCTGAATGTATGTACCTATACATACCATGAATTAAATAGGATCTTATGTAATCCCATATGTTGCATCATGCCGAGTAACTAGAAGACTTTCAGCGATCCAAAAATTTTAAGTGCCTGAATGGTGGCAGTATCTTTTGTTGCATTCAAATCCTATTATTTGTGTGGTATTTCTCTCCACACAAAGGAATTTTTACTCTAATGAGAACCTAAAACATCAAAAAGGGACATTATAATTTTTTTTCATGAAAAAAACATGATAATGTTTTATAAAAACTGGGAATTTTGGTTAGGGAATCGCGCCCAATGTTTCCCCAGAAGGGTTGATAGAGCATTGTACCCCTATTGTAAGTGTAAAATTCCCCTAGTGTAACACATTTTTTGAGGAGGCTTTGCATTGGTCCTAGGGTGAGTTTTCAAAATCTCGAGTCTCTAAAGAAACCATAAAAATTGCATGAAATCACAAGAAGAGAGCATGGATTGAAAGATAATTGTCTTATCTCCTACCTAGAAGTGAGAAACTAAAAATGATCCAGTCGATTGACCACAAACATGTGTAGAAGATCCAGGGAAAAAAGGGTGCAGAGCTCTCACTATTGAAGGTGAATGTCAAATGGTAAAAATGAATAGTAATTTCCATTACTTATGGTCTTTTCCTACTATTTTATCATATTTAATATTTTGACCTAGTAATTGATAATTTTTTATCCTCATATATGTATGTTTGATCCTTATTGTGGTGTTTTAAGTAGTTTGATAGATGTTTAACAAATTTTTTTCATGTTTTCATAGATCATTTTAACCATGGAGTACAGCTATATCAGTTATCAGGCTCCATAAACTCACAAAAAAGGAACCCCCTGGAGTCCTCTTTCAACTAGTTTCAGTTCTATGTCAACATCATTCTGTCTCAAATCATAATACCCATTTTTTTTCATTGATGGGGGATACATTAAGGTCCTCCTGTGACAAGTCACTTATTGTCGACATCAACTCATTATCTAGGAAATTGACCTAGAAACACCCTTGGTATCCTAGTTATTTCATACATAAAGGGTAATTTTCCTCACTCTCAGTGATAAGTTTACATCATTGGCCTTCTACTGAAAGATTTTGGCTGGTGTTCGACTTCAACTCATTTATTCACATCATCCAAATTGTAGTGCATTACCTTCAAAGGCATTAACATCATGAGTGGTTTCTCTCACATATTTTAATGAATTGCATAATTGGTCAGTAATCAGATTGTGTATATCATGTTTGACTCCAGATCATTGATTCACATGGTTAGATTTATTCATTGAACGGTCTTGTGAATGAGATAGAAGATGTCATGTTTCCCACTTCATAGCAAATTTTTTTTTTTTCCCATATGTATTTATTTCACACAATGGTAAAATTTCGTAACATGCTCTTACATAATATTCCTCATATTGATGGAAGGACTAAATAATTTTTTTCTCCTTAACCTAACTTTCTCCTTTTTTTTTTTCTTCTACGAGGTTTCATATGTATATATGATTTGTTTCTTAAATATATTCTAATTCATTTGTGAATGTGGTCTATACCATAAAATAGCTCCTCGTTATAGCTTTAGAGCCATTACATTATCAATATGTAATGAGCATTCTCTCTGGCCTCTTGGTCCCATGAGACCTTAGGTATCTTGGTCTTATTAAATTACCTTGGTATTATTAAGTCATCTACCATAACAATAGCACTCATCGTATGATTTAATTGTATACATATTTTTTTGGTACCTTTGATTTGGCTACATAAATTAGGAAGTACGCTCGTATCGTTGGCGTGGATTCTTCTTCAGAGTTCCCGCCTCCACTTCTACGTCTTCGTGGTGATGATTTTCCTTTGTGGTTGAGTTTATTACGTTTCTATCCTTCTCATTTATGATATGTGCTCCCTGGTGTAACTCTTCGCCATCCTCCATACGAAATTGTTTTGATTTACCTAATGTGATTTCATAGATCCGTGAATGTTGTCTCGATGCATGACACTTGTAGGGTCAAGATGCACAAGGGTTTCGATCCGACTTATGGTTATTTTTGCTTACATACCCTTTCTCATGACTCATTTACCTTTCTCATGTGGCATCTTTCCTCTGGTCGTATACTTTGAGATTGTTAGTATGGCGGCCATGGAGTTCTCCACGAGCTCTCCCACGACGCAGATTTATACGCCTTCTTCCTCTAGTGGTAAGTTTTACCTCTGATGCCTAATTTGTCTTCCATAATATGGCGTACGCTATTGCAAAACCGAGCTTGGGATTTAACTGTATGCCTGTTTGTCTTTGCGCTAAAGGCGTTTGAGTTTATATGGTTGTTTGTTTTTCTATCGCTAGGTAGAAGATTTCGCCTTGAAATCCATATTCGTAAATTTCCATGATTTCACAGTTCATACACTTCCTCCATATCACTCGTTAGCTTTATTTATTGATGAGGTAGTGTTGGTAATACCAGATCGATTCATTGATTTAATCACTTGTCTTGTGCTTCTGCCTCTCGACTTGTTTTAGGCCATCATTCAAATTTTCTGGTCTCGGAATTTCCATCATTAGAGGGGTCTCGGCATAGGTAATTTCTCTCTAGTTAATTTTTCCTGTAGATGCACTGGATACCAACAATTTTTCTCAATGGTTAACGCAAAATCACTTCTGTTGATTGTCCCAGACCTCTTTTTTCCTCTGCATAAAATTTTGACCAAACCAGGTAACTAATTCAATTTTTTCGATTAGGATATTACTTTGTTCACCTTGGAAGATTTCATGACATAGATCTAATTTTGGTTTTCATGCTTATGCCTTATACAGGTATTGCTATGTTGAAATTCTGCTCACGCACTTGTTTTTCCCGCCTATTCTTCGGGTAGGTGAACTGAAATTTTATTTGTTTTCGTTTTCCATACCAGGTCCTCGGACTTTCCGGAGGTCATGCAAGGGTTTTAAATTCCTACACAACCCTCACCTGCGTTTTATTGGAATTTCTATAATTTTGTCATAATATTGTTTGTATGACTATTATACTCATTTACACGAGGACTTGGTGATGTAACTACGACAATGGCCTGACAAGTTAACTTATGGCGTTATTTCCTTGACTTGCAAAGGCATTTCAAATTGTTTTGTATATTGAAAACGAGTTTGCATGGTTCTTCGTGCCAGGAGTACTGGTTGTAGTATTGATTCATATGATTATTATTAGGACTGTGTAACATATTTCTTGATGATGGCTGGATGATGCCCTTGATTACACATACTGTGTAATATATAAATTTTGGTTGATAATACCTTCCTTTTTATAGCAGTTTATTAATTCTCCCTAAACATTGAATACAAATTTTCATGGCAGTTAAAATTTTTCTCTTTTCTTGTTCTTTTACGATGCACAGTTTCATAATAGCCTGGCTTCTGGCAACCATTACTACTTTTAATAGGTAGGTGGTCCTATATTTATTTTAGAGTCTACTTCCAATTTTCATAATTTCCTCCACTCCTGTATATTTATTCTATAACCTATTCATACAGTGTCTTAATTACCCCGTAGGTATTAACCAAAGTATAGAGATAAAAGTTTATGTGTACAGGATGTGGGTTTCCACATTTGTTTAACCATATGCTTACATCGTTAAAATTCTGACAGGAGGTATTCTCACTGTCATACTCCCAGAATTTTTTTGTCTAAATTGTTTTTCAATAAAATCCTTTACTTACATATATTAGAATAACATATGAGTATTTGTCTTGATGTTGGTATACAAGCAACAGGTAAATTTTTATTAAATACGTCCATTTGTATGAAGATTTATAAAGGAGTGTAGTACTTGTTTCCTCACTGTGCATTTTGCTTTCTCATAGTAACCCTAGTCATTCTATTATAGACTTGGTCTTAATGTTCTGCATCCTGTAATGAAATTTATACTTGCACTGGTATACACTTATTTGATTAAGGCAGTTCTCACAAGGAATAATTTTCTGAGTATTTTTTTATTTTTATTTTCTCATTCATACTTTCTCTTCCTATATATTACAGATATTTTATAAATCTCAAAAGCAGATTAAACTTAAGTCACTAATTTATCTGTGGAATTAACATGCATCCTCAAATTTAAACCAACAGTGGTTTAGAAACTCTGCTGGATTCTCCCCACAGATTTCTGTTTCTGCAACTCTACAGAATTAGGAGGGTTAATTCCCTCTAAACAATTCTGTTAAATGTAGAAACTAATAAGTACAAGAAATTAATAACCAATTATATATATAATAGTTTGTACATGACTATGCATTAAAAACCATTCATAACTTAGAGACATACCACTATTGCAATTGACCAGCCTCCCAACCTTAGAGTTCTTCTATCTCCCAGAACTCACCGCCGAGCTGAGATCCTCTCCTAGAACAAATCAACCTATAATTTGTTCAGGAATAACTTATTTAAGATTTTTCTCCCCAAAGCCTGTTTCTAATTCTGCATCCAGAATTACAGGATTCTTTTCTTTCTATTTACCTAGGCTTCCCTTATTTAGGGATTTTTAAAGCTGCTTTCTATTTTTCCCAGCTTTTTACCTCTTCCCAACTACTCTCCACCTCATTGGGGAAGCTAGATTTTCCTCAAAATCTAATTTAGAAATAAATTCTTTCAAGGATTTTTTTGAAAGATTTTTGGGGAAAATATGGCCTTTTTCCGTCCTCATGGATTTAGCAAGTGATCTCATAATTCTCATTTGGTCAATTTGCATAGAATTATTTTATTTATTTTTCATAATTAAATATTTAATTACATCCACAAAATACTTATCCATTGGGGTACACTCCCCTTTGGATTTAATTTCAAATGTCTATCTTTGAAAGAACATAAAACTGGGGGTGTTACATATTCCCCCTCTGAAAGAAAACACCGTCCTTGGTGTTAATAACTAATTACAAGAGTTCATTTTTTTCTTAAACAAAAATGGATACTTTTCCATCATCTCAGCTTCTCTTTCCCAGGTAGCTTCTTCAACAATAAAGTGCTTCCACTGCACCTTTACTCTTTCTACCGTTCGATTTCTCAATTCAATTTCTTCCCGCTCCAATATTTGAAGCTTCTCTAGAAGGAACTCCCCTTCTGGTTCCACCTGTACCACATTCCAATCAACAATGTGAGAAGCATCATGTATATATTTTTTTAATAATGAAACATGAAACACATCATGAACCTTAACATGGGGCAGTAATTCCATCTTATAAGCCACTGGTCCCACCCTTTCTATCACCTTAAAAGGCCCACAATATCTAGGAGCCAATTTTACACAACTTCCAGCATAAAGTGTGATGTTTTTTGGTTTAATACGCAAATACACATGCTCCCCCACTTTTAATTCTCGGTGTATCCTCTTCTTATCAGCATAGTTTTTCTGTCGATCTTGTGTGATCTTTATGTTTCTTTGTATTTTTTTAAGAATTATTTCTATATCTTGTAAAGCATCTGGTCCCAACATTAACTTATCCTCAGGTTGGCTCCAGCTCAAAGGGGTATGACATTTCCTTCCATAGAGTGCCTCAGAAAGACTCATTTTAATGGAGGATTGATAGCTGTTGTTATAGGCAAATTCAGCTAAGTGCAAGTAGTCTTCCCATTTTGTTGGCCTATCCATCACATTCATTCACAACATATCCTCCAAAATCTGATTTGTTCTTTCTGTCTGACCTTCTGTCGAAGGGTGATAGGCAGTGCTAAAATTCAGCTTAGTGCCCATGCCCCCAAATAGCCCTTTCCAAAAAGATGTTGTGAATTTGGCATCTCTATCTGAAACAATCATCTTTTGGACCCCATGTAACCTTACTATCTCTTTTAGGAACACTTTTGCTACTTGGGTTGTCCCAAAAGCAGATTTTACAAGTATAAAGTGGGCAGCTTTTGTTAAAGCGTCTACTACTACAATAATTGAGTCATGCTGGTACTTGGTTCTAGGTAACCCTGTTATGAAATCTATAGAAATGGTATCCCATTTCCATTCTGCAATTGGCAAGGGATTTAATAGACCAGCTGGGTGTTGATGTTCAACTTTGACTAGTTGGCATTCCATGCACCTAGCTAAATATTCTGATACATCCTTTTTCATTCCTGGCCAAAAAAAATTCTTTTTCAAGGCTGTAAGCATTTTATGATATCCTGGATGTCCTACATATGGTTTTTTATGGTATTCATCTAGGATCTCTCTTTTCAAAGTTTCCACATTGGGGATATACAATATATTTTTGTAGCAGATCAACCCCTTTTGATTTTGAGTGTACTCAACCATCTCCTTCTTTAGTAGTTTCACCTGTAGATTCTCATAATTTGGATCCTGGTCTGCTACCGTTTAAACTAGATATTCTAAATTAAAATTAGCACTACTTCCAATGATGTTTATGTTTTGACAAGAATTTCTGCTCAGGGCATCAGCAATTTTATTTTCATTCCCCCTGATATGTTTTATGTCCATATCAAATTCAATTGGAAAAGACATCCATCTAGCCTGTCTAGCATTCAAATCAGTTTGGGAAAAGACATATTTAAGACTAATCTGATCAAGCATCAATGTAATTTTTTTTCCAAGAAGATGGTGTCGCCACATCTTCAAGGCATGAATAATAGCAGCCAATGCACTATAGTTCTGTTCATGAGTCTTTAGTTTCCTAGACTCATATGCAGTAACTGAATTTTCCTGTAACAAGACTCCTCCCAATCCCTCTCTACAGGCATTTGTACATACAACAAATTCTTTATGAGGATCTGCAATTTTCAGTATAGGGGCTGTAGTGAGTTTTAATTTTAATTGTTCAAAACTGTTTCGGCATTTTTCAGTCCACTCAAATTTGACACCCTTTCTTTGTAGTGAGGTTATGGGATATGCTATGGCAGAAAATATTTCCACAAATTTGTGATAATAACCTAAAATCCCCATAGGAGCGCGATGGCAGAACAAAATACTAGGGTTTGCAGCGAGGGTTCTTTGGCCTACGCCGGCTCGGCCCCGCTCTGGGCCAGCCGCCTTCTGCGTTGGAGCCCGCTTTCAAACCTGGAACTCGCATCAAAGGTGAACTTTGAAAATGGCTCTGATCTCGCTTTAGCGGAAGACCAGCAACAGACAGGGCCCTCGAACCTGCTAATCTGGCTCGAAGGGTTTCTCGAGCTGCCGAACCACTTAGTCCAGGTTGCAGGTTTAAAATTGCAGGTCAACGAGCCTTGGCTCAGATCGATCCTTAGCATATACGATGCCGCGATCTGGGAGATGGCTTGCATCACAAATGCTTCAGTCGGCTTCGTAGCTGGTGTTCTCACATATGCTCCATGTGCAAACAGAAGCTACCCTTCAAACCCCTTCGATCTCTTCGCAGGTGTTTGCAAGCAGAGGATCTACCCATCGATCCCGCCAGATCGATCTGCATTAGCCCCAAAGACAGGTATTCACTCTGACTGGGTCCACACTCCACGCCCTGCGCCAGCCTCTGCTCGATGCCTCGTAATCTTGGACATGGATCGAGCCACCGCTGCTTGGAAGTGGGCTACATTTATGAGCCAGTCAGAAATACTGGATCTGCCTGGCGAAGCCCCTGTTTTTCAGATACAAGTCACTTTCTCGAGCAAGACGATATTGCTATGGGTGCGTCCAAAAGATTCTGTGCAGAATCTACTTCTTCATCTCGAATGTCGCCTAGGGATCCCCTCTTTTCACCTGAGACTGATTTATAAAGGTAAGCAGCTTCAAAACTCCTCTCCTATCTTCCTTTACGGCATCCAAAAGGACGCTGTTATTACGGCTACTTTTCGTTTAAGAGGCGGCTCTATTGGGCAGACTTCCTCTGCCCCTTCTTTCTCTTATAAAGACGCAGTCCGCAAAGATGCTGCCCACCCTCAGGTTTCTTCGAAAGCAAATCAACCATCTTTGTCCCCAAAGCCTTTTCTGGTTGATAAAATAGAGGATGTACCAACTATCAGCTTTAATCACTTTGGGATTGAAGAACAATACCAGGTTTTTGCAGAATCCGCAATCATATGCAGGTTTAATGGGCTTTGGCCACGCACAGTAGATCTATACCAATGGGTCCACACCAACTGGACCAAAAGAAGCAGGATCTGTTTATGTGCAAAAGGATTCTTCATCGTGGTTTTTGACCTAGCTGAAGACTATCAGAGGGCCTTAACGGGAGGGCCTTGGTTTTGGGGCTCAGCTGGGCTTTTCCTCACCCCCTGGTTCCCCGACTTCGACCCTTCTACAGCTGTGATAACCAAGCTTCCCATTTGGGTCCGGTTACCGAATCTTCTGGCACATCTATGGCATACCTCTGTCTTCATCGCCATTGGAGACACCCTAGGGCGATTTCTAGCAGTAGACTCCTCAAGAAAGGAGCATGGACTTTACACCTATTCTAGAATGTGTGCAGAAGTAGATCTCAGCAAAGGACTGCCGGAACAGATCAACCTAAAGATTGGAGATTTCCACTGGACACAATCCTTGGACTACGAAAACACAGCCTTCCGCTGCAGGCTTTGTCACCAAACGGGGCACCTCCAGAGTACATGCACCCAGCTTCTCAGAAAAAAGAAGAACCTAACTCGCAAACGCAAATCCAAAAGCTGGAGCACCTGTGTCCCTCCTACGAATGATACAGATTACTCTAGCTCGGATGAAGAAGAACTGGAAGCAGAACTGGAAGCAGATGGGCAAAATAATGAGACTCTGTCGGAAGCTCCCTCAGGCTACCCGGAAGTCCCCTCTGCCCCGCCGATCTCTCAGAAGCGCTCTCATGATTCCATGTCTTCAGATTCGGACAAGGATATTCCGCCTCCGGAGCAGAACAGTCTACAACTTGTTACAACCCATCCAAACTCTACTGGTTGGATCAAAGTGGGAAAGAAAAAGGGGAAAAAATGTCGTGTAGCAGTGACTACACACTCTGGGTAGCTTTCTACGCTCAGAGCCTACCTTTGTTCTCCTGTGTCTCTTGTGCTCATCCTATGTTTGTCTATCTGAAGCAAGGTTGATAGCCTATCTTCTATGGCTCCCTTGCTTCTCTGCTTTGCTTGCTTGCAAGCTTGTTTGTACTATACTTTTGCTATTTTAATAGATTTAGTCTTACTTTTAAAAAAAAAAAACCTAAAATCCCCATAAATGATCTCACTACTGAAACATCCATTGGCACCGACCATTCTCTAATAGCCTTTATCTTTTCAAGGTCAACAGCCAACCCTTGTTCAGAAATGATATGACCCAAGTATTGTATTTTGTCCTTATATAATTCACATAAACTGAACTTGGCATATAACTGGTTTTCTTTCAAAGTTTGCAACACTATCCTAAAGTGCTCTTTGTGTTCCTCCTCACTTTTTGAATAAACTATAATATCATCTATGAACACTAGTATGAATTTATCCAAGTACTTGTTTAACACACTGTTCATTAAGCACATGAAGGTGGCAGGGGCATTTGTCAAACCAAAAGGTAGGACTACAAATTCGTAGTGACCATACCTGGTTCGAAAAGGTGTTTTGCTAATTTCTTCCTCCCTAATTCTAAGTTGGTGATAACCATTCCTTAAATCAATTTTAGAAAATACTGAGGCTCCCTGTACTTGATAAAAAAAATCATCAATCCTAGGCAATGGGTATTTGTTCTTAATTGTCAACTTATTCAATTGACGGTAGTAATTGCACATTCTAAAAGTTCCATCCTTCTTTTTCATGAACAGAACAGGTGCTCCCCAAGGTGACACACTGGGTCTGATATACCCTTTATCCAACAACTCTTGCAACTGTGTTTTCAACTCCATTAGTTCGAGGTGGCTCGTTTCTCCAGGCACCAAATCGATCGAAAAATCAATCTCTCTTCTAGGGGGAAGATGAGGAATCTCTCCAAGGCTGCACTGATATTC